>JASDQU010271566.1:0-15279 GCA_032191745.1 Picea mariana
TAGGTCTTCTTACATCCACCTTATTCTATTTTATTGAAAGGTCTCATTAATATTGACCTTTATTACATCCGAATACATTGATCTACCTATGTGCGGGTTAGGACCTTAACAAATTGAGTACCCTCAATGCTAGTCAAGCATCAAAATAATTGATGTATGAGGTAGAACTCCCGACTCTAGACTCTCGAAGCTCTTGAAGGGTGTTAGTGTAGTTGACGAGAGACATAAGAAGACTACAATGTCAACTTAGGATTTTTTTTTTAATACAGTGGTTCGCTTGGGAGCTTATAATGTTTCCTTTGTTAGCATTTAAACCAACCCGAGGATTCCTATTCTTGCGTGTTGAATTACTGCAGTATTAATATGTTACTTGAATACATACAAGTAGGTGTAGTTGGTTTCTCGATAATAAAACTCCATACATAGGTTCTGAAGGATCATATCATGTCACTGAGAGGGGGGTGAATCAATGACACAATAATTATATCAACTTTTTATTTATTAATGCAAAAATAATCTTAACACAATATTTTATCGTGGAACCCAAATGGGAAAACCACAAACTCTTTTTTATTAACTGCAAAATTTGTTTTACATGTTACATATAAGGAAGATGTACTTACGTTTTGATCAGCACCAACTGATCAGGATGCACCCACACCCTGGTTTACCAGCACCAACTGGTAGAAGGCTACAACCCCTTATTTAGTCAGCTACAACTAACAAGGAAGCACCAACTCCCTCTCCAGGCACCAACCTACCCTTGCACCACCAAACCACCCTTAATCCATAGATATTTGTATTTCTTCATAGAATCTGCTTCAGTTATTGATCTTCTGATTTGGACTGCAGAGACACTTTCTTCTCAACACTCTTCCATGATTATATACTCTTCGAATGACGCGAGTGTGACACAACTGTGTCCTTTCATTTGGAACATCACACCTCTTCGATTAATTAGCGTTAATATTGTTTATTTATTTTTACCGTGAAGGTAAATTGATCACAATCATGGATCAATTTTAATCCTTTATACTTGTTTAAGAATCTCTGTTAATTTCACTAAGACCAGATTATACGGAGGAACTTTCTTCAAGCTATTTCATATGACCAGATGCGATGACCAGGTGGTTAGACCAAACAAGCGCTTCCTCAAAATCAATGGACGAGATTTAATTACTCGCTGAGATGAGCGGCTTACTGGATTTCAGGTTTTCGTCCTTCGGGACTTCAATATTGAAAAAACTTTCAAAACTTCCGAAGCAGATCTCTCTGAAATTGATTGGACGGTTCATTTCATAGAACCAGATCGATGGTCATGATTTAAACCTTACACTCATCCTTCCACTGTTGTAGATCGACAATCAAGAATGCTCCCAAAATGATCTTTCAGATTAGACGTCTCATGTCCACTTCAGCTCTCCAGCATTCGGGACTTCGTCATTCGAGATATTAGAGTATTTTCTTGCGATGCAAAACTCCTGAGGTAGAAACTCTCGACGTGACGTAAACCTACTGACGTAACATGATGACTTAACACGTGCTGAGTAGCTACCACGTGTCATTCAAATTCATGATATACACATTCTTGAAATGCCAATTTTACTTTGACACTTATCCCTATCTGACTGTGCCATGTGTCCTAACTGACATGCTCTACTGACGTGGTCTGTCAACATGTCTTTCTTCCTTGACTTCGGGGCTTCGGCCTTTGGGTTTGTTTGTTGTATGTTATGTCCAACCTCCCGATATATGAAATGGAGAAATTCTGACTAAAGGTGCTAGCTCCTCTTCCACAACCTATTTTACATGTGACCTTGGGTTATGACCCAGGGTTGAGTGTTTCGCATTTTCGTGTTTTTGGGATTTCGAACAACTCTCGTCGTTGTTTCTCCGAATCACAAATCCCCGAATTTGTTGATCTAGTGCCACATATTCACCTTCCAACCGATGAATAGGATCTCTTTGGAATTTCGGACTTCATGAGTTCAGGATCCTTGATTCCTCGAAACTCCAAATCCTCCAATTCCCGAGTTCTGAAGGAGCTCACAACTAACCACTGTGAAAATTCTCCCAGATCTAACGGTCCTCGTATGTCCACTAAATCCATCGGATATTGTCATTTTGACCAAAAGGTAGGGGGCCTGACAGGTCATCTCGGGCTCCAGGATGGTGAGCTTCTCGTGGAGTCCAAACACCTAGAGCCCCTACCATACCTTTGCACTATGCGTCAATAAGCTATGGAGAGAGTCGTGTATATAAACCTGTGTACATTTATTCACGGTTCCAATGTAGGATAAATCACGTTACATGAGACAATTAGGGTCGTCAATTATTTGATCGGACGACTGTTGTGACTTCTCGCCTTTTCTGTGCATTGATCAACTTTTCAATCTTTCCACTGATCTCGACGACATCTCTGCAATCTATTCTTCCTTTAGATACTTTGATAATTGAATCATTGTTGATCCTATCATGATCAACGATAGTCACAGATTTCGTTTCTGTGCAATGTGCTATTCCTTCTGAGCTTTGATCTTTCGACTATTCGCTTCTCTTGTTCACTCTTCCTCCTGTGCTTGCGCTATCTATCTCTACACACTTTTTTGACATTATCACTTTGAATGTTGACATCAATGAAAATATATCCAACAATCTCCTCCTTTTTTATTGAGGGAAACAAACTAACTTCATATATAAAAAAAAAACTCCCCCTATGAAGATGCTTTCCTCTTATGAAGTTTTCCTTTTATGAAGTTTCTTTGCCCCTTTGACATCAATGGAAAAGGGTTTATTCTCCAATCATCTATCTGTATAAACACTTCTTTGACCACTGGTAACTCCTCCTGCAATCAACCTTTTTTTGTCATAACTGAATGACACCTTTTGTCGTTGATTGATATCTCCCCCTCAATAGGTGCCAATTGATGCATCATTTTCTTGAGAGATTTAGGTAGGAAGAAGTATTACTCCCATTTTTTTTCTAAGATATTCAAATACATCTCTGTTTAAGGGTTTTGTAAAAATATCTCCCACCTGTTATTGTGTTGGAACATATTTCAATTTAATGTTCTTGTTTTCAGCCCGATCTCTTAGATAGTGGTACTTTATGGGAAAGTGTTTCGATTTTGAGTGCTAGATTGGGTTCTTAGAGAGACTTATCGCACTTGTGTTGTCACAGTGGATAATTGTGGGTTCTTCAAATACTATTTTGATTTCTTGTAGAGTTTGTTTCATCCATTCCACTTGTGTGCAACATTCTGCTGCTGCAATATACTCAGCTTCAGTGCTAGACATAGAAATTGAGGATTGTTTCTTACTTATCGAAGCAACCAATGATTCTCCCAAAAAGAATGCTCCTCCACTCGTACTTTTTCTGTCATCTACACTTCCTACCCAATCAACATCTGAATAGGCTTTTAATGTTAATGAGTCCTTGATAGGATACCACAAACCAAGATCTATGGTTCCTTTCAAATATCTAAAGATTATTTTTACAGCTTGAACATGAATCTCCTTTGGTTCTTCTTGGAATCTAGCCACCATCCCAACAACTTGCTTGACATCAGGTCTGTAAGCTGTTACATAGAGCAAATTGCCAATCATTAATCTGTAGTGTTTTGGATCTACAACTTTGGACTCATCATCCTTTCTTAGTTTGCATCCAACTGTCATAGGTGTACTAACAGGTTTGTAATCCTCTATCTGGAATCTCTTAGGCACATCCTTAACATATTTAGACCGATGGATAAATACTCCCTTTTTGGATTGTATTATTTTCAATCCAAGGAAGAAATTTAGTTCGCCAAGCATAGACATTTCAAATTCTTGTTGCATCATCTTAGCAAAGTCCTTACTCATTTTTATATTATTACTACCAAATATGATATCATCAACATACACTTCCACAATGACCAAGTTATTACCATCAATTTTGCAATAAAGATTGTTGTCTGTTGATCCCCTTTTGGGGCCTTGTTTTTGTAAATAAGAGTCTAGCCTTGCATACCATGCTCTGGGTGCTTGTTTTAATCCATAGAGTGCCTTATTTAATTTACAAACATAGTCTCTTTTATTGGTTAGTTGGAACCCATATGGTTGCTCAATATAGACTTCCTCTTCTAAATTTCCATTGAGAAATGCTGATTTGACATCCATTTGGTACACTTTAAATTTTCTGTAGCTGGAGAAAGCTAAGAACATCCTAATTGCCTCTAATATGGACACAGGTGCAAATGTTTCTTCATAGTCTATTCCTTCAACCTGAGCATACCCTTTGCATACTAATCTAGCTTTGTTCATGATAACTTGCCCATCTTCATTCATTTTATTTTTATATACCCATTTAGTTCCAATGACATTTTTATCTTTTGGTCTAGGAACTACTTCCCAAGTTTGATTTCTTTCAATTTCTTTCAATTTGATCCAATTATTCATTCATAGATTTAACCCACTTCTCATCTTTACATGCCTCTTTGTTTGAACTTGGCTCAATATGTGACAACAATGCTAATTCTGTTTGATACAATAGTTGTCTTCTTGTTTGTACTCCATCATTCATATCTCCAATAATCAGTTCTTCGGGATGATTTTTTTGAATAATTCTTGAGGGTGTCTTTGTATCTCTTCTTGGGAATTCTTCTCTTATCTGTCCATCTTGACTATCTTCTTCACTTTCACTAGTATCCATATCATCTTCTTCCCTTTCTTTTTCATTCTCTTCTACTTCTTCTAGTTGTGTGCCGAATGTCTCATCATCATCTTCATCTTTATTTTTAGGTATGGTCTCTTGATTTTTAATCCTTATTGTTTTTAGATCATCCACCTTGAAATCTGTACTTTCAATAATCTTATGTGATCTAAGATTGTAGCATCTGTATGCCTTCTTGTTTGAAGCATATCCAAGAAAAATACCTTCATCAGATCTGGCATCAAACTTTCCAAGATTCTCATCTAGTCTTTTGATGTAGCATTTACTTCCAAAGACTTTGAAGTATTTCATTGATGGATCTCTTCCAATCCATAGTTCATAAGGAGTTTTATCACTATTAACCCTGAGATGACCTCTGTTCAATATGTATACAGATGTGCTTACATCTTCCCTCCAATATTCATCTGACAATTTTGCTTCATTGAGCATAGTCCTTGCAGCCTCCTGAACTGTTATGTTCTTTCTTTCAGTAATCTCGTTTTGCTGAGGTGTTCTGGCAGTAGATAATTGTCTTTTTATTCCATGAGTTTCACAGAAGACATCAAACTCTTTTGAGGTGAATTCACCACCATTGTCTGATCTAAGACATTTGATTTTTGTCTCCCTTTCATTTTCAACAAGGGTTTTAAAGGCTTTGAATTTATTGAGTGCTTCTGATTTTTCTTTGAGAAAACATATCCAACTCATTCTAGTAAAGTCATCAATGAACAACATAAAGTAAGGATATCCTTGTAAACTCTTGTTTCTCGTAGGTCCACATAGGTTACTGTGAACAAGCTCTAAAGGTTTAGAGGTTGTGTATTCTTTTGTTTTGAACCTTACCCTAGTTTGCTTTCCTAGTTGACAGTGTCTACACATAGCATTTGAGGGTTTTATGATTTTTGGCAAGTTTCTTACTGCACCAAGGTTGCTGAATTTCACAAGATTTTCAAAGTTAATATGCCACAACCAACTTTCATCTACATAATTTATATGACACTCCTCATTCAATTTTTCATCTAGTATATATACATTTTCAGGAGTTCTAGGAGCATTACCAATTAATTTTCCTGTGTCTCCTCTCCTTATCTCACATTTTTGGGAATCAAAGATGCAGAAGTATCCCTAATCATAGGTTTGACTGACACTTAATAAACTAGGATTTAGTTTATCAACAAGTAGTACATTTCTAACTTTGTCTTTTCCCAAGCTCACAGTGCCTTTCCCAAGTATGTTACTTGAGGCATTATCACCAAATGTAACTTTACCTTTTTGTTTCTTTAAGTCTAAAAACTTGTCCTTGTTACCTGTCATATGTTTTGAGCATCCACTGTCAACATACCAGAGATCATTTTTTATCTTGAGTTTTTAGGGCAATAAGACATTCCCTTTTTTATGTTTTTACTCTCCAAAGTTTCTTTTTCTCTCTAATGAACTTGGGATATTCCAAGACTTCCATTAGTCTGCAATTAATGGATTTATGTCCATGGTTATGACATCTGAAGCATTGTAAGTCCCCTTCTGGTTATAGTTTATGCTTTTAACTCGATTTGTTGCTTGTTTATCCTTAAGGATATAGTTCTTAATCTTCAGATTTTTCTTTCTATATGCTGTACAATTTATAGCTTTGTGTCCAAAATTAGAGCATGCAAATCAATAACCAAGAAAAATGCGAGGATACATGTTTTGGTAAAACTTATTTGGTATTGTCTTGTCTTCTTTCTTGATGGGTGGAGGTAATCTTTTGGAGTTCTGATCATTACTTATATTCTCTTCATGTTTCTTCTTGAATGTACTGTAGAGAGCATTTGCATAAGATTTTGAGTTAACATGGCTTTCCTTTTGAGAATAACCTATTCCATTTTTATTTCCAGAATCCTTTTGCGTTGTAATAATCTTATCTAATATTTTAGAGCTATTTTCAGATTTTGTTTGAATGATTTTTGCATCCAGTTCCTTTTTCAGATGAACTATTTCTGCCTCCATTCTTTCAACAATTATTTTTTTTTCTTCAAGAGACTTTTCCAGACTTTCTTCGATCTTATTTTCTTCTAAGATTTGTTTTTTCAGATTGCTCATCAGTTTTTCCGTCTCCTTATCTTCTTTTTCATATTTTTCTTTCTGTTCAACTAAAAAACTTTTCAATTGTCTATATCTGGTTTTGTATTTTCTTAATTCATCTAAGGCACTGAGAAGTTCTTCCTCCATATTAACTTCTGCTTCATCTTCTAACTCCTTCTCATGTTTAATTTTTTCTATCTCATTAGATTCTTGAATACCTAAGAAAAGGACTTCATCATCATCCGATTCATCATTGTCACTAGACTGTGACGAGATGATGTCTTCTTCTTTTGAGTAGATTTTTTTTTCCCTCTGTAGAAATTTTTCTTGTAGTTGGGTTTTTCCTTCTTCTGGTATTGTTTGTTTTTGTTTTCTTTCTCTTCAGGGTCCTCCTTGGGATAGGGACACTTGGATGCAAAATGACCAACTTTGCCAAATTAAAACATTTGAAAGGAAGCTTTCCTTTGTACTTCCCTGATCCTTTTTGAAGTTTTCTAATGAAGTTGGCTTCTTCCACATCATTTTCTTCATGATGACAGGATTGAGGTTTTTGCTTCTGATTTATCTTTGTCTTGAATGCTTTGAAAGTTGTTTCCTCTTTTGCTAATTTATTATTTCCTTTTCTCATCTCATATGCTGTAAAAATTCCATGGAGCTGGTCAACTATGAGTGAGCTTAGATCGGATCTATCTTCAATTGAGGAAATCTTTGCATCATATCTAATCGGTAATGACCTTAGTATTTTTTGCACAATGGGTTTATCTGTAACTTCTTCTCCTGCTGCTTTAATTGAGTTGACCACTTCATCCACCCTATGAAAGTACTCAACACTATTTTCTTCTTCTTTCATTTTCAGGTTTTCAAATTGAGTTCTATAGGTCTGTAGTTTGGCTTCCTTGACTTTGTCATCTTCTTCATATACAACCTCCAATTTGTCCCAGATTGCTTTGACCAATTTGCAATGCATAACTGATCAGGATGCACCCACACCCTGGTTTACTAGCACCAACTAGTAGGAGGATACGACCACCCATTTATTCAGTTACAACTGACAAGGAAGCACAAACTCTCTCTGCAGGCACCAACCTACCCTTGCACCACCCAAACACCCTTAATCCATAGGTATTTGTATTTCTTCCTGGAATCTGCTTCAGTTATTGATCTTTTGATTTGGAATGCAGAGACACTTTCTTCTCAACACTCTTCCATGATTATATACTCTTCAAATGGCGTGAGTGTGACACAACTGTGTCCCTTCATTTCGAACATCACACCTCTTCGATTAATTAGCGTTAATATTGTTTATTTATTTTTACTGTGAAGGTAAATTGATCACATTCATGGATCAATTTTAATCCTTTATACTTGTTTATGAATCTTTGTTAATTTCACTGAGACCAGATTCTATGGAGGCGCTTTCTTCAAGCTATTTCATATGACCAGGTGCAGTGACCAGGTGGTTAGACCAAACGAGCGCTTAAGCGCTTCCTTAAAATCAACAAATGATATTTAATTACTCATTGAGATGAGCAGCTTATTGGATTTCAGGTTTTCTTCCTTCGGGACTTTAGTATTGAACAAACTTTCAAAACTTTCGAAGCAAATCTCTTCGAAATACATTGGATGGTTCATTTCATAGAACTAGTTCGATGGTCATGATTTAAACCTTACACTCATTCTTCCACTGCTATAGATAGACAATCAGGAATGCTCGTGAAATGATCTTTCAGATTAGATGTCTCATGTCCACTTCGACTCTCCGGCATTCAGGACTTCGACATTCGGGATTTCGGTATATTAAAGTATTTTCTTGCGATGCAAAAATCCCAAAGTAGAAACTCCTGACGTGATGTAAACCTATTAACATCACATGATGAATTGGCACATGTCGATTAGTTGCCATGTTTCATTCAAATTCGTGATATACACGTTCCTGAAATGCCAATTTTACTTTGACACTTGTCACTATCTGACTATGCCACGTGTCCTAGCTGAAGTTCTCTGCTGATGTGGTATGTCAATGTGTCTTGCTTCCTCGACATTGGGGCTTCAACCTTCGGGTTTGTTTGCTGTATGTCGGGCTTCCTCCTGATCTCCGAAATGGAGAAATTCCGACTAAAGGTGCTAGCTCCTTTTCCACAACTCGTTTTATATGTGACCTCGGGTTATGACCCAGGGCTGAGTGTTTCACATTTTCGCATTTTTGGGATTTCAAACAACTCTCATCGTTGTTTCTCTGAATCACGAATCCCCGAATTCGTTGATCTTGTGCCACATGTTCACCTTCCAACCGACGGCTAGGATATCTTTGGAATTTCGGACTTTGCGAGTTCAGTGTTCTTGACTCCTCGACACTCCAAATCCTCTGATTCTCGAGTTCCAAAGGAGCTCACAGCTAACCACCGTGCAACTTCTCTCAGATCTAACGGTCCTCGTATGTCCACTGAATCCGTTGGATATTGTCGTTTTGACCAAAAGGTAGCAGCTTCTCCCATATCTAATGGTCCTCGTACGTCCACTAAATCTGTTGGATATTGTCATTTTGACCAAAAGGTAGGGGGCTTGAAAGGTCATCCCAGGCTCCAGGCTGGTGAGCTTTTTGTGGGGTCCAAACACCTAGAGCCCCTACCATACCTTTACACTACACATCGATAATATATGGAGAGAGTCGTGTATATAAACCTGTATGCATTTATTCGCGCTTCCAATGTGGGATAAATCCTGTTACATGAGACAATCAGGGTTGTCAATTCTTTGATCAGACGACTGCTGTGAATTCTCGCCTTTTCTGTACATTGATCAACTGTTCAGTCTTTCCACAGATCCTGATGACATCTCTACAATCTGTTCTTCCTTTAGAGATTTTGATCATTGAATCATTGTTGATCCTATCGTGATCAACAATAGTCACGGATTTCCTTTCTGTGCAATGTGCTATTCCTTCTGAGCTTTGATATTTCGACTATTCTCTTCTCCTATTCGTTCTTCCTTGTGATCCTGCACTATCGATCTCTTCACATTGTTTTGACATCATCACTTTGATTGTTGACATCAATGACAATATATCCAACAATGTTTCCTCTGTCAGCATTTAAACCGGCCCGGGGATTCCTATTCTTGAGTGTTGAATTACTGCAGTATTAATATGTTACTTGAATACATACAAGTAGGTGTAGTTGGTTACTCGATAATAAAACTGCATACATAGGTTCTTCTCCTTGGCGTTGTTGAAGTTCGATTTGACCTGGCACAAGTTTGATGTCCTAATGGACTAGGAGTAATTTACAACGGAAAGTTGATTGTAAAAACCTTTGAATTTTTCATCATCCTTTGTGATAACTAATTTAGTATGATGGGTTAATAATAATCCTACCTAAGGTCGCTCTTGAGTCTAATTATTGAAACAATGCGACTTCTAATCTTTGATTGGGCTCTAAGGAAACTCGATTTCCCTTCCTCTTAAAACTTAAAATAGTCGTATGATTGGTCTGCTAGTAATACCTTTGATTTTGTTCTAGATACCTTGTGTGTGAATCCCATCGATTGCTTTGGTGTGGATAAACTGATTTCTTTTTAGTGGAGATTTAGAGTTAGCGAGATGGTTATCCTAATTTTCCTGGTGACTAATGTCTTTGGACATAATTTTTAATTGTTTTCAAGAAGGTATATCTAACAGTTAAATACCTTCATGAAGGTTTCCTTAAGGTTTTTAATTGAAGAGTATATTAATAAGAGTAGTATGAAAAATTCATTCAATGGTTCAAAGTGCTATGGATAGTATGTTGAATTCTATAAATTAATATCAATATTGATGATGGTATTTAGGATGGTGATTAAGAATTTAGAATTGTTAATAATTAGTACAAGAGAGATTTTGTGAGTTGTACTTGACATTATTAATGAATCATATAATAATGATTATAAGTCCATTTAATTGTTTGTAACTAATAGATAGCAATAAAAGTAGGGTGATGCTTTAAAATATATTAACTTATTAAATAGTAGTATTTCTACACTGATTACTTTCACCCTTAAGATTACAACCTAGCACATGGCACAAATTATGCACTTGATAGTTGTCTTGGTTAATGTCTTTAGATAGTCTATTATGTTGGGCTTGGGACTATAAAAAATTATAGGTTAGAATTGTGGCACAATCATAGTTTAAATTATTAATTACTTGAAATCAACATTGATCTAGTTGTGAATTAATTGTTGACATATGTTGGGCACTTTTTGTTGCTAAAACTAAAATTTAAACATTTCTTGAATAAATTTCTTAACCAATGTTTATGCCAGGGATGATTTGTTGCATTGTATCTTATTGGTGCTTATGTGATTGTTGTATCAGATAGTTTCGTGATTGTGTAAGAAAAAACAAGTTTTTCCTTGATCTATTCGCTTACATTGGTGTGATTATGGATGGTATGTTACAATAGGGATACAAAAGGGAGGATATGTATACAATTCAAGAGGAATTAAAAGAAGAACAAGAAGAGATCAAGAAGAAGGGTGATGAGCTATCTAAGATACAAGACCTTAATGAAGCACTTGTTAAAGATGTTAAAAAATTAAAACAAGGAATTAATAGTAAAGGGAAGTGGGAAAAGGACGAGGCAGGGGAAGAATTTAAAAAGAAATATGAAGAAATATGTAGATTACGAAACCATAATAAAAAAATATTGGATGAGGTTAAGATATTGAAAGAAGAAAAGAAGCATTGCCAAAATCAAGAAAAATAAAGGATATTAGATGAAGAATCTACAAGAATATTTGAAGGGAAAATTTGCAAGAAGGTTGAGGAATCCCTAAATATCGACGAGGCAAAATTAAAAATTCAATCAATAATTCAAGAAGGACATGGAAATTTGATAGATGGGGTTACATCGCAGCTTCAAAAGGGGAAATAAGACAATATTCAAGAAGGTCACTGGAAGATACTTGAAGAAGTTCAACTTCATCTAGAGGATGTACATGTCAAATATGATGGTATTATCTCCAAGGATAGAGTAATCAAAGACCAATAAAAGAGGATAGAGGATGTCATTGTCTTTGAAAAGAATATAGACAAAATGCATGTGCAAAGTGAAGGCAAACTGTCAAATTTGAAACCATATCGACACCCTCATTACCAAGAAAGATTTCAAGGAAGACAAGAAGGTTGATATCAACATTATCAAGGAGGAATATGTTGGAAGGTTGTTCAATATTGAGAGGGGGGTGGGGGGTTAAATCAATATTTCTTCTTTTTTTTCAAATTAAATTAATTCTTTATTAATTTACAAAAAATTATCAACAAGAATGTATAGAACTCTGAATTTTAAACGTAACATTCATAAAAATTATATTTCATTTACAAGTTACAGTTTGTAAGAGACACCAATCTCTCTTATTTTGAGCACTAACTCAAGGAGACACCAATCCCCTATTTTCCAATCAATAACTTGAGGAAGCACCTGTTGGAAAAATTTCTATTTTCAACACACTAGTTCAGTGGGAGTTCACTGACTAGTTCTATTTTAGACTTTCTATTTTGACCATCACTATTATGCATGCATGCATTCCTAAGGAAAGCTAACTACTTGATTATTTTTCTTAATTATGGAATTTCTTTCCCTATATATGAGTGTATTCCACTCATTCATTGCATCATATTGATCATGATCTATGTATCAATCATCAACTCATTGGAGTAGTGTGAATATATTTTTTCATTCTTCCATATTGAATCTCTCTTCTTTTCTTGATAAGCTTTGTCTGTACATGCTTTAGCTAGATCTCATGTGAAGGTTTCCATGAAACACTGACATGGTATCAAAGCTATGTTATTTGGAGCAAGCCAGATAAGCCAAAGAATAAGGAAAACTGGAGTTTCGGCAAGCTAAATCCGTGGTCGTACCTTTCAGCAATTATTCCTCCCAAAATTTTACGTTTCTGAGGAAATAGCCCACGTGGAAAGTAAATCGACCCATTTTGGAAGTGGGTTTCAACTATTTGGCGAGATTCTTCACCGTTTGCTCAGAAAGTAAGCTGCAAGATAGCCTCCTGAAATTGATACGAATTCGTGGCCGTACCTTTCTATAGTGATTTCTCCTAAAAATATTAAGTTTTTTTAGGGAAAATCTCACGAGGAAAGTAAATCGACCCATTTTGGAAGTGGGTTTTCAACCGTTTGGTGAGATTCCTCACCGTTTTCTCAAAAAGTAAGTCGCAAGATCATCTCTTGAAAATGATACGAATTTTCACATAAAGTGTCATTTCTGTCATGATTTCTTAATTTTTCACTTGTAGATTGAGAGTAAATTTTTAGGGGTTCTTAGAAACAGTGGGAGATATGGATACGACAACTTTTATATAGTCAAACTTGGTGGTAATCCTCAAACCATACAATTTTGATTGGAAGCCCAAGGCAGAATTCCATCTTAGAAGGAAAGGATTGTATAATTTGACGATGGTGACATAAACAGAACCTACATCAGCGATTGAGAAGATGAGATGGAAGAACCGTTTGGATGAGGCCACATGACTACTTCTTGAGTTAATCTCCATAGATTTATGGTTTCATTTTGCTGCATGCAAGACTCCAAACATGATCTGGACCACCTTGGAAGGACTCTTTGGAAAGCAGGATGAGATGCGAGGTCATATGCTTGAGGTAGAGTTGAATACCTTAGAACCTAAAAGTTTTGATAATATATGAGATTTTTTTACTATATTTAAATCTTTGCTATTGAGCTTGGGTTAATGTGGTCTTGATAAGTCTACACAAGAGAAACAAATTATTCTAACAATCTTAGCCAAGCTAGGACCGGAATACCCTGTATATGTCTCCAATTTCCATTCTGGCAGATGTCTTTTTGGAACAAATTGGAAAATGCCTACATTGGCTCGGTTCATTGAGTCTCTTACATAAGAGAAGACAAAACTC
This sequence comes from Picea mariana, assembly GCA_032191745.1. NCBI lineage: Eukaryota > Viridiplantae > Streptophyta > Pinopsida > Pinales > Pinaceae > Picea > Picea mariana. The sequence continues at coordinate 13,680 of JASDQU010271566.1, forward strand.
ATACAGATGGGCCTCATGAAAGATCCCAAAGCACATGCACTCACCATGCATAACGGAAAAGGGTCATCCAAACAAAACAGGAGGGAGAGATATTCCAAACCCTTTAATGATTCTTCAGGTTCCAAAGACTCTTCAAATTCCAAGAAGAAGAAGAAGGGAAAGAAGTGCGCTTACTGCAATACACTGAATCATGAAGAATCCACATGCATGAAGAAATAGATCGCTCTTATGGCACATGCACTTCAGCAGAACAACCTTGGAAACTTCATTCCAAAGGAAGTCAAGAAGCAGAAGGAAGAAGATCATGCTCCTAAGAAAGGTAATCATCATGCTCTGGGTGCAATTGTTTCCTCATCTGATTCATGGATTATAGATTCAGGTGCATCCCATCATATGGCAGCGAAAGAGGATGTTTTCTCTTCTTTGAGTCCATGCTCAAGACCCCCTATTCTCATGGGGGATGATACTCCAGTAGCAGTAGCAGGAGAAAGGAGAGTGGAACTTCACAATGGCATTTTTGAGAATGTTCTGCATGTTTCAAAGCTTTCTATGAATCTGCTCTCAGTTTATCAGATCGCTCAGAAAGGTAAAAAGGTTGAATTTACATCAGATTCAATTTTAGTAATTGACATGCATGACAATGCCATCATTGAAATTGGTGAGGTGGATCACAAGTCAAGGTTGTATAAATTATAAATTCACTAAGTTTTTTGACGATGAATCCTCTATTCTACTTACACATAAGGAGAGTACTTTGCATGCACCTCTAGTGCAACATGCATATACTCTTGTTCTTCCATCAGTTTCAAACATCAGAGATGATTCCATACACTCAGATTTTGTACATGGAAATAAACAGGTAGTACAGCCAGATAAGAAGCCAGTGTTGAAGCTTCAACATATGCCCAAGAAGGCACATACCACACTTCAGACAGTAGACAACCTTGCAGGGAATCCATTGGGTTCGAGGATGACTTGATCTCAACATGAGGAGCCTTCTCATGTACTTTCAGCTTCAGAACCTGCGATGCCCATGCATTGCTATATGGTTCAATCTACTGATCCACATAACTACAATAGGGTTGTGGGAAATCCATTATGGAAAGCAGCCATGCAGAAGGAGTATGACTCACTCCTACAGAACCAGACTTGGAATCTGGTTCCACGTCCACCAGAAAGGAATATTTGCAGGTGTAGATGGGTCCATAGCATCAAGAGGTACAAGGCCCGACAGGTTGCCAAAGGACTTCATCAGATCCATAAATATTTCTACATCTTTACGAAGACTTTCAGTGAGCAGAAGTTTCAGACTTTGCGGGATCGTCTTGCAGTGAAGAACACAGTTGTCTAGCAGCTCTTATTTTCTTCTTTTGATACATTATCTTTTGAGAGGGGGTTTTGTTCCCACATGGTTTTTCCTCTTTCCTCACTTTTATCGAGTGTTCATTAGTTGCATTGTACTTGAATACCTAAAATGGCCTAGTAGCCACGACTCATTTTTTACTCCATAGTGATGTTCAGGGGGAGTGTGTAACATCCCGCTCTGGCGCACTGACAAAACTTATTCTTTGGGGATACTTGCTCGCAAGTGATCTGGATT
>JASDQU010271569.1:2173-15284 GCA_032191745.1 Picea mariana
GGTATTAATTAATTAAGACATTAATGTTTTTTACATTACTAATATATAATTTTTAATTATTAAATAATCATTTATTATTATATAATAATTATAAGCAAAATTACATAATAATTTATTATTATTTAATTCTTATTAATTTAATAATATGTGTATTTTGAATCCTAGATAATCAATTAAAAAACACTATATTGGAGATTGGTCCTTTTCTTTATGTTAAATATTGGTTCTTTATGGTGGACACATTAGTGATAGAGACTCCCTAGAAGTGGTTGATGTTTGAGATATACATAAGGTTGATATTTTCCTACCTGTGGATTTTGCATCCCTTAAAATAAATTTGAGCAAAAAGAACTATAGATCCATGTTACAACTAAATTGTGTTCATTTTTCCTTTGCTTTTCAATAGATTAAAGGATATAAGATCAATAAATTAACCATATATGTTATGTACTTTAGCTTATGTTTTTGTTTATATATGATATTTGTTATTTTTATGCTTCTATTATATCTTCATAGTTTATGTTTTTTTTATATGTAATCTTTTTGGTATTCACATTATATATTGATTGGATGTTTTTTTTAAATTATACGAGTTTTAAATATACTTGATACATATACATCCTTACATTTAATGCTTATATTATTTTACTTCATATTTTCTTCATTTCTTTCATTTATTTTGCAATATTTATGCTTTTATTCATTGTTTTACTCATTAAAGGTTTAATACATAACATTTCATTAAATAATACTTCTATTAACTCTACTCATATTTTGTCATTGTTAGGCAAGTTCAACATACCATTATGGATCCAACAGTGTGGAGTTGTTTGTCATTCCAGATTTTGGAGCTGATCTTTTTTTGGCTCCCTTTTTTAGTATTGACAAGATTTAGAACAATTTGTAAACAATGGAATGTTGTTATGCAAACCCCTTTATTCCTTGCTCAATGCCATCAAGTTTCCAACAATGGATTTGGTTTTCTTATTTCATTGCTCCATGGTGATGAAAGTTACTTCCTAAAAGCATACCTTAATCAAATTGGTTGCATGTGTCATTTTCGTGTGCCATTTATAGATTCCACATACACAATTGAATGCACCGTTCGATGCATGATATTTTTATCTTCACCAACTCGATGCTCCCTTGCAAAAAATTATTTTGTGATGAATCCATTTACCAAGTCATTCAAAAATATAGGTTCTATATGGGTTGGAGACGGGGGTTTCTTTACACTCTTGGAGAATTTCAGTGTTAGAAAATATGAATGGGTTGTTTTGAAAGATATTTGTAGAAAAAATCAATCAAAGTATTTCATTTGCAGTAGCCTTGATTCCATACATCTCATTGTGACTAACATTTCCCAACGTCACAATGTGACGAACATTTCCCAATGTTGCGATGTGATGGACTTTTTCGAACGTTTCCCATCGTCACAATGTGACAAAAATTTCCCTTTTGTTATAAATGTCCTTAGGAAAAATATAAATCATTGTCTAAAAAGTAAAACATGATTCCATACATCTCATTGTGACTAACAATTCCATTACATTATGATGAATATTTCCATTGCATTGTGACTAACATTGCATTATGATGAACATTTCCCTTCGTCGCATTGTGACGAACATTTCCCAACGTTGCAATGTGACGACCATTTCCCAATGTCGCATTGTGACGAACGTTTCCCATCGTCACAATGTGACAAACATTTCCCTTTTGTTATCAGTGTCCTTAGGAAAAATATAAATCATTGTCTAAAAAGTAAAACATCATTCCATACATCTCATTGTCACTAACATTTCCAATGCATTGTGACTAACATTGCATTATGATGAACATTTCCCTATGTCACATTGTGACAAACATTTCCCGACGTCGCAATGTGACGACCATTTCCCAATGTCGCACTGTGACGAACATTTATCATCGTCACAATGTGACGAACATTTCCCTTTTGTTATCAATGTCCTTAGGAAAAATATAAATCATTGTCTAAAAAGTAAAACATGATTCCATACATCTCATTGTGACTAACATTTCCATTCCATTATGATGAACATTTCTATTGCATTTTGACTAACATTGCATTATGATAAGCATTTCCCTACGTCGCATTGTAACGAACATTTCCCAACGTCGCAATGTCACGACCATTTCTCAATGTCGCATTGTGACGAACGTTTCCCATCGTCACAATGTGACGAACATTTCTCTTTTGTTATCAATGTCCTTAGGAAAAATATAAATCCTTGTCTAAAAAGTAAAACATGATTTCATACATCTCATTGTGACTAACATTTCCAAACGTTGCACTCTGACGAACATTTCCCAATGCCGCACTGTGATGAACTTTTTTGAACGTTGCAATGGGACAAAAAATATTAAATACGTTAATATATTTAATACATTACTGTATTAAATACATTAATGTATTTAATACATTACTGTATATGTATTTAATACATTACTGTATTTAATACATTAATGTATTAATACATTAATGTACTAATACATTAATGTATTAAATACATTAATGTATTAATATATTAACACATTAATGTATTAAATACATTAATGTATTTAATACATTATTAATGTATTAAATACATTAATCTATTAATGTATTAATACATAAATACATTAATAATGTATTAATGTATTTAATACATTAATGTATTTATGTATTAATACATTAATATACTTAATACATTAATAATGTATTTAATACATTAATAATGTATTAAATACATGGATGTAGTAATGAATTTAATGTATTTAATGTATTTAGTACATCAATGTATTAATGTATTAATCTTATTTCAGGCATGTCGGTCGTTAACTAGCAACAACCACATTTATGTAAAAAGTGGTTGATATACGCCAATCGACACCATTTTCCACCCTTTAAAATTAATGGTGCCGATCGGCGTATATCAACCACTTTTTACATACATGTGGTTGTTGCTAGTATTCATGTTATGTGGAATTGTGGGTGTGTGTTGCGATGTTTTCTTTGCTGTGAAGCACTAAATCTTTATAGTTTTTAAAAAGCTTCCCTAGTATATTTTCAATCTTTTCAAATTTGTTTTTAAGAAGTTTCGAGTATGCTTTCCATTTTTAAAATTAGAATAATAAACATTATTTTTCTTTTTTTCTCTTCTGTAAAAGCTTTGAAAGCATATCTTCCATTTTTTCCAATTTTCCATTTTTTTCAATTAAAATAGTACTTATGATATTTCTATTTTTTTAATTTTTTAAAAAATTTGAAAACATATTTTCAACATTTTCAAATTAAAATAATTTAAAAATATTCCAACTAAAAACAATGGCATGCCTGCTAGATTGAAGCAATTCCCTCCTTGCCCTAATGGCAGAGACTTGGCTCTGCAACTCCTCTTGTTTCACAATCATCGTAAGTATTTAAAAGGAAGTTGTTTTTTCATTGTTAAATCACAAAATATTATTTTTTTCATTTTGCATTGATATTATATTGTTATTGATATGAGAGTAAGTATACATTTTTAAATATATGATTTGAACAATATAAATTATGAATTTGTTTTTGTCAATCATTCAAATATAATTAAATATTTTTGAATTTAGTTAAAATAATTAATAATAATTTAATAAAAACAATTTGATTTAAATATATAAATTTTCAAATTTGCTTTTTTAACTAATATCTTATATTTCAACTTCAAATTTCAATTTGCTTCATATATTTTGATAATTTCGTAAGGTATTTAATGCAATAGTTAAATTTATTTCAGTATAATGGTGAAGTTTATTTTTTTATTTGATGATATACTTGACAATGAGTTTAATTTTACTTATTACTTTTATACTTATTTTTAGTCTAAGTTAATTTGTTAATTTTTTTCAATAATATAGTATCTATAGATTTGAATATTTAGATTAATAATGTATATAGATTTATTATTATTATTTTTTAACAGAAATGATTGTTTTTCTATTGACAAAATGTTGCACTTGTACTACAAACTAATACATTAGATAACAAAAGGGATAATTGCTTCAACTATTTTGTAGAATTTCAAGTTTCTTCATATAACATGTAAGTTATTTTGTAGATTTTCAAGTTTCCTTCATATAACATGTAAGTGAGAAGACAAATTTTACTAAAAGGGATTTTAATGCCAAATCCTTGATTACATGAATAGATTATAACAAAGTGTTTACAAAAATAAACACAAACAAAACATAATTATCTCATATTTCCTTTAACCCCTCATTTCTTGAGAGAATATTATATTTTGCTTCATAACTATCACGTCCCTATTAGACTTCCTTCCCCTTATAAAAGTATGAGCAAAAGAAAAATATTTAGCTGGTTCAAATTCTCTTGGCTTGCATCCCTTTCTTCCCTTTCTAATTCTACAATGTCCTCTTATTCCTCATGTATCTCCTCAACATCTTCTCCTACTTTCTCTTGTGATTTTTCTTCGTTCTCTTCTTCTTTAGAGTTGACCATTAGTTGCTCGGGAGATGGAAGTGAAACTTTTGTTAAGATGTCTCTCTATGTCCTTCTCTAGGTCTCTTGGATATTTTAATCATCTAAATTCCCAAGGGATCCAAATTGATTACTCTAGAAGCTCTCATGGGTTTGGTTAGCTGAGATGGCCCCTTATGCTATGTTTTTCAATGTTTTTTTAGAACTATTTTAAACTCAAATTCTGCTTTAGGATTTTCCATTGAAGGTGGTTGTTTTTGTTGACATTTTGGAGAAATTTTGGTAAAGTGCCCATTTTCATGAAAAATATGGAACTTGAATGGAATATTTTCATAGTATAGAGTTGTGGAAGCTCCACTCATCTATTTTGATTTGCAGAGCCTCTGCAAATCCCTTCTCCAAATCCATCTCCATGTAGATTCTTGCACATGAATGTAGCTTTTATTTTTTATCTGCTCAACCAACGTATTTACCAATTTTTTTCCAACGGATCTAAGAAAGTTCTCTTGCTAGAAAAAGAGGAAGATAAGGCAGTCTAACCCACATCATGCCTGTGCAGATTTCATCCTTTGTATTGAAGTCTACAGGCCATGGGGAAAGATATATTCTGCTAGATCTCGTAAAATATCTTAGTGTACCAATGCTCAACCACCCACGATTCCACAACCTTTGGACTAGGCCAAATCCCTATAAACTTGCATACTGGAACTTGTTCAATAATAGTGAGAGCTATACTTCATGGTTTCGAAGATGAGAAGTCCACTTGAGGAGTAGCTTCTACTAGATTTAAAAATTTACTCGATTGAGGTGGATTTATTTTTTGAGGGTTCATAGACTAAACCAAGGAGAAAAATTCCTCTATCTTGACATGGGTATCAACACCCATCTTTGCAAACCCTTACAATGCGGCTGACAATTAAGACAATTAGAACAACAAAGATCCGACAATCTCTAACAAACTCAAATTGATCCATTCTAGTGAGCTTAAATCAACGACAATGTCCAATGTAGAAGAATGTAATGGTGATATAGTATGCATTACACAACATTTTTATTTAATAATAAAATAAATATTTGTATCTATATTGTTGGTACCAAGCTAGCCAACAATATATTCATTTAAGAGCATAAACATGTCATTTATGAGATTTGAACCTAGGTGGAGAAGTTAACAACCAATCCTTCCAACCACCCATGTTTAATTCAATCAAGAGACATATAATTATATACTGTATATATATAATTAATTTACTAAATAAAAGAATAACAAGACCACTAGCAATAGTAAAAGAACTAAAATAAAATAATCGAACATAAATATAGGTTGATCAATGTCAAAGTAAGCTACATAATGACCATAAATATGGCATACTCTGTAAGTCTCCAAGATTAAAAGGGTTAAGAATATTTATAAATGAAAACCTCATTCCAAAATACTAAGCTAAACTAAGGAAGGAAGTTCAAAAGGTAAAACAAGCCAATGGACAATAATTAGAWATMRAAAAGTTATTGTTAGGGATATAGACCATACTGATARTAATAACKARGCATTTCAGATACATAAATAAAATTCTAAAGAATTCYAAGTAATCCCTTACCTCCTTAAGGTGGGAAAGACCAATTCAAACCACACAAATATCCTTATTAGTCCTTGCCAAAGGTGTAGAGGGACTATAACGATCGATAATTTGTTGACTTCATATTAATGTGTCCTTTGACTATAATTTTTTGTACAATCTCTATTGTTCGAACTAGAGAACCAAAAACATTATTTTATACAATAAAAAAAACGTATTTGTCATCATCTCATTGGAGAATAGATTCAAAGTCTTATTTCCAACTTCTTTATTCCCAATGTTTTAAATGTTTACATAGACAAAGTTTTGAGCATCGACAATCTTTTTGAATTTTTATTATTTTTATTTAAATGTTTACATATCCAAAGTTTTGAGCATGAAAACTCTTTTTTAAGTACTTAAGTAGGCTTGACACAATGCAATCTTTTTTAAATGTTTACATATCCCGAGGCCCTTAAACATGCATGATAACCTTAAATGTTACTTAATAGGCCCGTCACAATGCATTTTTCTCCAATTTTTGCATGCAATCTTGTATGCAATGAATTTGAGCAATATTGTTGTCCACCAACACTCACATAGTCGAATATAATGATGGAGTTGCTTCCACATCATATGTTTCATATTTCTTCTGTATTTGGAATGCAATCTAGTCATCATTGAAGATACATATATTCTTCATTGTTTCACTAGTTGTTGCTCGCTCACTGGTTCGTTGGTTCGTTGTATGCCTCTTATTGTTGTTTGCTTCAACTTTGCAAAGTTGAGGTTCTGCAACTGCAGTTGGACCTCTTGGTGCTTTCTCACTAGTTTTTTGTTTGTTGATTGCTCTTGTTTGCTTCAACTTTGCAAGGTTGAAGTCTTGCACCCGCGGTTCGACCTGTTCTTGCACTTTGCAAGGTTGAAATCTTGCACCCTTGTTTGCTTCAACTTTGCAAGGTTGAGGTCCTGCACCTGCATTTGGAAATGTTGTTGCACTTTGCAGGTTTGAAATAATGCACCCACAATTGGACCTCTGATTCTATCATTCATTATTCATGAGTAAGTTTCAATACCATAGTTTCATTCCTATTCGTTGTTTACTGCTTACTATTTACAATTTGCAAGTAGGAATGTTCAATAATAGGATGATCCAGAATATATTTGCAGAACGAAATGAATACATATTATTATCAAGGGATGCTTAACACAGAATAACAGATATACAATAAAACTGGTTTTTATTCAATAAGGAAATAAGATGAAACTGTAAAATGCAATGGAAGCAAGCTTGCAAGAATGGTGGTGGCTTATCTCTAAGAAGAGATGTGACGATTGCGCTTATTCGCAAGAAGATGATTACAATGAGGCTCTAAATGCCTTTTTACAATAAACAGGAATGTCAAAAACCCTGTACATCCAAAAAACCTAACTCTGGGAGATGAAGCGCCAAAAGTCATGTGGGGCCCGTTTGGGTAAGTTAGTACATCAACTTCCTGGGGTCGTAACTTTTGCATACGATCTTTGTTTTAGGTGCACGATATCCCATTGGAAAGGTCTATATGAGGACTATACATTTTGATTTTATATATAAAAGGTTATTATATTTGTGGCGAACCCTGAAAAAAGGTTGTTTAAGGCCTCAAAACGACCCTACAAGTCAAGGGCCCGAAAAATAGGGAAAAAACTGTCAAACTGGAAAACTGCCAAAATGAGCCAATTGGAATAGGTGGGAGGCCACCGACATCCATATGAATCAATCCTCCCCCCTTAGGAAACTACGGTCTCCATTATGTTGAGTTCCCCCATCAGATGAGGAAATTTCTGCTAAATTTGGTCCCGTGTGAGCCACTTGCCTTGGTGCAAGAGCTTCCCTACTTTAACAACTCGATACAGCTGGATCCTTTGCTGGTGAGTGCCCTTGATCTGTTTGTCCACAATATGATCACTGGATGCTTGTTTTATGTAGTCGGGGTTGAGATTTGTTGGTGTTAGTTATTCTGCAATCTCTGAAGTGTCCAATAATGGTGGAAAATATGGTTGAAGGATGTCCATGTTGAACACTCATTGCAAGCCAAGGAAAGGATGAATGTTGAGCTCGAAAGCATTATCACCCACAACCTTGGTGATGGTGTACGACCCATAATAGAGTGGGCAAAGATTTTTATGGGGTCTTGTAAGTTGCTCTTTCTGCAAGTGCGACCAAACTTTGTCGCCCACTTGAAACTTATGTGGCACCCGGTGTTGATCATGGTTCTTCTTGTTCTTGTCATTAGACTTTTGTAGGATATCCTAAACATGTTGGTGGATGTGCTGGATCCGCTCAATGAACTGGGTGGCTTTGTCAACTTTAATTGGATGAGGAGATGAGACGATCGAGGTGACCGCAAGGGGTAGTGCAACATCTATGACACCCAATGGTTGGAATCCCAACCCCACCTAAAAGGGGTTGTGGTCAGTTGAGCTATGCAGGGCTCAGTTGTAGCTATGTTGAACATAGGGGAGACTCTCATCCCATGTGTGAGGGTGCTTGGAATTATACATGCACATGATATGCACGATCATTCGATTTACGACCTTGGTTTGGCTATCTGTGTCATGGTGGAAAGGTGTGGATTTGGTGAGCTTGGTGTCCAGTAGTGACCAGAGGCTTGACCAGAGTGTGCTGAGAAATTGACTGTCCTGATCTAAGACAATGGTTTGTGGGATTCCAAAATGTACCCATACTTGTTCAAAGAAGAGCTTGGAAGTGGCCTCTACTGTGATGCTCTTCTTGCAGACGACCATAATTGTGATCTTAGAAAAGCGATCCATAACCACAAATACACAGTCATTTCCCCGCTTGGTGGAAGAGAGGCCCGACATGTAGTCCATTGAGATGGATTTCCATGGCTTGTCAAGAGTAGGCAGAGGGGTGTACATGCCCTATTTCTTAGTGGTCAGTTTGGAAATCGTGCAGGCAGTGCAGGACCTGATATACTTGCCGACCTCTTGTCGAAGTTTTGGCCAGTAGAAATGTTTCTGCATCATTTCCACTGTCTTTTCAATGACGAAGTGTCCTTCCACCCGATTGTAGTGGGCTTCCCAGATTAGCTTCACTCGCTCTCTTGATGGAACGTAGATATTCCCGAGGCGGCACAACAACCCGTCCTGAAGATGGAAATTAGCGACAACTACATTTGCGCCCAACATTTGATAGGTGGTGGGGAAGTCTGGGTCTGTCTCATAGAGTTGCGGCCATCCTTAGGTCTCATGGCCATAAGACTCTAGCACCGTGGTGAGTGTCATGACTAGTGGTCTACTGAGGCAATCAACGTGGTCCATTTTGTGTACAGGTCGTCATAACTTCCAATAAGGTAGTATTGTTCCTTAATAGCATCCCAAAAGGACTCCCAGGTGATTGAGACTGTATATAATGGGGATTCCTCTATTTCCTTTTTCTCACAGAAAGTTTCCCACCAATCTTTGATATGGGGGACGTCTTTGAGGAGCGCAAAAGTAATCTTTTCTCTATTTGAGAAGTTATGGAAAGAGAAATACCCTTCTAGAAGATTCAACCAGTTTTCTACCGCATTTGCGTTTATCTGACCTTCAAATATAGGAATATCGAAGTTCATTTATACCTTGAAGGGGGAGACACCTCCATTTGAGGAAGATGTGTCACTTGTTGGTAGCCACTGAAGGATTTGTACAAAACTATCCATCATCTCGTTCCTCTGTTGCGTGAGGGCTTCCTCTAGCAACATTTTCAAGGGATCTCTTGTTCCGTCAGCTTTCATTTCTTCTTCCATGAGAGGTCGTTTGGGCGTGTGAGAGCTTTTGTCCTGAAGAGAAACAAGCTCGAGACCCAATTCTTTGTACCCTAACCTCGTTGGGACATGCATTAAGAACAAGGAGCAGAATGCTCTAATACCATTGATCCAAAATATATTTGCAGAACGAAATGAATACAGATTATTATCAAAAGATGCTTAACACATAATAACAAATCTATAGTAAAATTGGTTTCTATTCAATAAGGAAATAAGTTCAAACTTTAAAATGCAATGGAAACAAGTTTGCTAGAATGGTGGCGGCTTATCTCTGAGAAGAGATGTGACGGTTGTGCTCATTCGCAAGAAGATGATTACAATGAGGCTTTGAAGGATTTTTTACAATAAACAAGAATGTCAAAAACCCTAGACATCCAAAAAACCTAACCCTAGGAGATGAAGTGCCAAAAGTCATGTGGGCCCTCTTTGGGTAAGTTAGTACATCAACTTTCGGGGGTCGTAACTTTTTCATACAATCTTCATTTTAGGCACACGATAGCTGGTTGGAAAGGTCTATCCGAGGACTACACATTTTGTTGCTATTTATCAAAGGTCATTTTGGCTATGGCGAGCCCTAAAAAACGTTGTTTAGGTCTTCAAAATGGCCCCGCAAGTCAGGGACCTGGAAACTAGGGAAAAAATGTCAAGCTGGAAAACTGCCAAAATGAGCCAGTTGCAAGAGGTGGGAGGCCACCGACATCCACTACCATGTTAGTGCTTGCACTTTGCACTACCATGTACTAAGGGTATTATGCATCGGATTGTGAATATTTAAAGAAAGATGTTCATTTACATGTGTATCATTTCGAAAGATAACATTTACACGAGCGTTATGTGGTTTACACATATTTTTTTCAAATTCAGATTTAAAAGAAAGTAAGCTTTTTAATTTTTAAAAATTATTATATATTATTTGATAATATTTATATCATACTAACTTGTATATGATCTTATTATTTTTATATAATAAATGTAAAATTTACAACAAAACTAAAAAATTATATAATAAATTTGAAATTCATAATAAAATTAAAAATATTGCTTACATCTTTATGTAATTAGTAAAAATTATTATATATTATTTGATAATATTTATATCATACTAACTTGTGTATGATCTTATTATTTTTATATAATAAATGTAAAATTTACAACAAAACTAAAAACTTATATAATAAATTTGAAATTCATAATAAAATTAAAAATATTGCTTACATCTTTATATAATTAGTAAAAATTATACATTTTTAATTATATATAGAGTCAAAATATTATAACATGAAAAATTAAATAGTGAGTCTATGAACTCTCAACGCCTTTTTAACGTCCATATTATAAAAAAATTAATTTTAATTTTAATTTTAATATGCATAGTAGAGCAGTGGTTGTTTCATGAGATATTATAACATTAATTTTAATATTAATATGCATAGTAGAGCAGTAGTTGTTTCATGAGACATTATAACATTAGTTGTTTCATGGTATGTTATAACATCAATGGGTTGTTTTTATCAATTAGATAATAAACTTTATTAAAAAAATTAAATTTATTATAAAACATTTATTATTAAAATGTGTGAAAATGAATTTAGATTCCACAAGTCTGAACGTTGACTTCGTTTAATTTGGGGCAGACTTATTCGATTATGTTTATTCCATTTCTACTCAATCCTTATCATCATTGCTTTGAATGACGAAATTAGGTTTTTTAAGCGTCGTCCATATCTGAATTTTGGACGACCTCTTCATCATTTTTTTTAAAGCATCATCCATCTCTGACTCTTCGACCTCTGTGTAAATTAATGCTACGAAATTTTCTCTGTTTTGGCTTCTTTTATACATGTTCCTTTCATTCATCTCCTCTTCTACTCCCAAATCTTGAATGTCGTCATGTCCGTGTCTTCATCTGAAACCTGCTACTAAATCTGGAGGAACCGTTTCTCGCCTACGCGTTTCAATATATCCTCCGTTCAAGAATACTCTAATTCTGTAGCCTCCGTGATTCGTTCCTCACCCGAAACTTAGTCAAGTCGACCAGGAGTGAGATGAGAATGGCTAGGGAGGGTTTATATTCCTCGTTGACTGCGACTTTCTATCTTTAAAAAAAACAGTTCTCGATTATTTTATTTTATTTATTTTATTTTTTTATTTTTTTTTGGGTGTAAGTAACAAGTATTATATATAAAAGGCCTTCCAAAACCAAAGTAGAGTTTCAAAATACAAAAATTGTCATACTCTAATTACTGGACTGCCTCAACAGAGAGGAAACCAATCCAACCAGCAGGGGAGTCAAGCATAAGTCGTGTAATAATCTAAGAAGATTAGTCTCAAACTGACTGGTCACCAACTAAAAAGAAAAGAAGCTAACATGACCTAGAGTACCACTATGGACCTAGACATTTGGCGAATAACCTAGCCAGGTGGCGTGGAAGTCCTCGGTCCAAGGTTCCTCCTCGACATACGTCACTTGGTCTGCCCATTGCACCCTGGCTTCCACACTGCTCGCGGCTCTATTGGCACCTATCGAAGTATCCTGCAGTGGTCGCCATGCTGTGTCCACCTCCACGGCCATGTAGTCGTGCTTGGTATTCTCCAACCCATTCCCTTCAGATCGTTGCACCTGGGCGTTTCCTCCACTGGTAGCTACGCCAAGTTCCTCTATTGAAGCCGCTCCTGCGGGATCCGAGGGGAAAGCCTCTTGAAGGGAGGAAAGAAGCTGAAGAAGGACCGCTACCTTTCCGTCTGTGGCTTGCAGGCGGAATTGAAGGTCCTCCAACCCCTTACGGAGTTCAAAGACCAAACTGTAGAGGATGGCCAGGATTTCTCTTAGCTGCGTGTCGAAGAAGGAGTCATAGGACTGATTCTCGGAGTTCCGAGGCTTGCGAGGAGGAGGAGGCTCGTCTCCGGTTTTCCTTAATGAATCAAGAACAAGTATAGGGGGCGTCTCAACCGTTGGAGGGGCAAGAAGGGGACGCGAGGAGGAGCACGACAACCTGGGGATGATTGCTAGACAATTAAACTGCGAAACAGGCGGAGCAGGAGAGGGAGGAAGAAAAGGCTCGGGCTGGAGGGAAGGGGAGGAGCAAATGGAGGGTGAGTCACGGGGCGAGACAGAAGGCTGGCGAGGTTTCCATGGAGAGCCTCTCCGCGGCCTCCCCCTTGGGCGCAGCATGAGGTTCTTCGCGTGACTGTCAAAGGTGACCAGGTGCGCCAGGCAGAGGTAGAATGCCTGGAGATGAGTAGGGGCTGCAGAAAGCATGAAGGATCGA
>JASDQU010271572.1:0-15402 GCA_032191745.1 Picea mariana
ACAAATGAAAGGATGAGATTTAACACAATATCTTCCTTACATTTCAAAAACTAGTCGTTAGTCATTATTGCATGTTATTAGCACTAATTAGTTTTATTACACTTCCTTATGACATGTTTTATGTCACTTGTTACCATATCTGCCTTACTTTAGTGGGCCTATTTCTTATGTGGGCCAAAAAGTGTCATTATGTTTCATATTGTTGTAATGTAAATGTTTATGTGGCATGTGTAACATGCATTTTATAGTCATTAAGATAATGGTGGATAACAATGCTTATTTCCATATGGTGGGTTCGTTTGTCCAAACCACATAATCATATACCTCCACTGACAATATCCATACTCTATTGTTGTTACTATGGGATTGCAAACACATATTGGAGCAAGATCAAGGGACCATCGAGGAGGAAATTGGAGCAGGAATAATATTTTTGAGAGGATCACACCATCAAAGATTACATTGGAGCGGGAACAATATTTCTGAAAGGAACACATATAATGCTCAAAAATTCTAAAGAAATATAGGAAAGGAAATTTCAATTAAGAGGTTGATATTGACTCAATGTTGTATTGTTAGAAGAAAATTTAAAAAACATATGGATTCATTTCTTACTGAAGAAGGGACATGTTGTTTTGACAATGAGACTGACAAAAATAAGGAAGTGAAATTAATATATAGGAATTATATGAAAAATTGAGAACCAAACCCACTTCTTGAGTTGGACACTAATTTTGTTATCGATGGGAGAACATATTGAATTTATCCACCTAGTTTAAATTGGATGGGGATCTTATCTATGGCTAGTATAAACATTTCATACAACAACAAAGTTAAACTGATGGGGTATGTTGGCGCAATGTACAAACATAAAGATTGGATATATTTGGCCTAATTCCCACTTAGGATTATAATGCTGTTTCTCGATTAGGGTGATAAGACTTAGGGATTATTGATGATACATTTTATAATGTTAAGGGTTAGATTAGGGTGGTAAGACTTAGGGATTATGGATGATACATTTTATAAGGTTAAGGGTTAGAATGGAGGTTAATTATATTAGGTAGTAAGGCATATAAGGGTTAGGGATTGCGAGAGCTATTGATGAGGTATTATAATGGTTTTGGTCTTGGGATGAAGGTTTATAAAGGTTACATAGGTTAGAGATTATAAGGGTCACAGTTTTTTTTATTTCATAGGTTAGGAGTTAAGAGTGATATAGATTATAAGGATTAGGAATTCATAAGTGTTATAGGGTTGACGATAGTGGATATAAAGGATAGGGGTTATATTAACACTTTGGGATTAAAGATTTTGGGGACAATAAGGTTAATGTTTTATAAAGGATAGAGGTTAGGGAATATGAGTGTAAGGGTTTATGAGGGTTAGGGATTAAGGGTTAGGGTTTATAGGAATCCACACATATATGAGTTAGCATTTATAAAGGTTAGATGTTTGGGGTTAAAGGCTTAAGTCATGAAGGTTGTCAATTATATGAGTTAGAGGGGTTAGGTGTAAATTATTTTGGGTCAGAGGATAAGGATTATAATGTTTATGGGTTATATATTCAGTTATAAATTATAGTTCTTATTCATTAAAGGTTATAAATGTTTGGGTTATATTATTCATTATAGGATTTGTGACATATAGTGGTTTGGATTCATAGTGGTTAGGGGTTAGATAAGTCAAGGATTAAAGGGGTTAAGTGTTAGGGTGAAAGTATTTATAGGGGTTAAGGGTTATAGGGGTTAATGATTGGGGTTATAGGGGTTAGAAGATATAAGTGATGGGATTTAAGGGTGATATTTGATATAAGGGTTAGGTGTCATGTGTTATAGGGGTTCTGTTAAGGGTTGTAAGGGTTACAAGTTATATTAGGACTCGAGCATTGGAAGGGTTAACAATTATGTTAGTGGTGAAAAGGGTTAATGGTTATAAATTTTATCCTATGGGTTATAAGATTTATATCTTAAATGTTTTATGGGTTGTAGTTATATGGTTTTATAGGGGTTAAGGATGAGGGGCTAGGTTTTATGGGGATTATTTTTTATATGGATAATGGATTATAGTGAATAATTAGTTAGTAGATATAAATGTTATAATATTTAAGTGTTATAAGGGCTATAGAAATCACAATTCATGAGTTCTAGAAATCAATTATTGTGGGGGTTATAATGGATAGATGTCATGGGTTAGGAGTGTTAAACAATGTAGGTGTTATAGGAATTATGTTAAGGGTTAGCATTTATGTCATAATTTAGGGATTAATGTATATATTTATAGGATATGGTCTATGGGTTATATGGATTAAGTCTTATGGAAGTTAAGGTTTTTTGTTGTTACTAGTTAAGATGTATAGGGGTTAAGGGTACAGTGGGATATAGAGGATATAGGGGTTAAGTGTCATGGATTAGTGGCATAAGGATTATAAAGGTTATAGGTTATAGGAATCATGAATTAAGTGTTATAAGAATTATGGGTGATATGGGTTACCAATGATAAGGTTTATGGGTTATATAGATTAAATTTCTTAGCATTAAGTTTTTAAAAGGGTTAAGGGTTAAATTATATTTAAATACTATATGGGTTAGGAGTTATAGGTTATATAAGGTCATGGTTATTTTAGTGGTTATAGTGGTTACATGCTACACATTTTATAGGTTATGTGCTATATGAGGACTTATGGGTTACAAAGGTTGGGGTTTTAGGGGTTGAAGGTGTTACATGATATATTAGTGGTATAGGGGTTATGGTTTATAATGGTTAGGGATGATAGGGCTTTAGAAAAAACATGGTTTAAAGGTTAAGAATTGTAAATGTCACAAGTTAGGGGTTAGGGGAAATGGGGGACCTATGTATTATAACAATTATACTTATTAGTGATTAGAGGTTTATGGATAAACTTCATATATTAATCGTTAGGGGGGACAAGGGTTAGGGGTTATAAGGATGAAAAGTTATACTGGTTAGATACTATAAGGGTTGGTGATTTGACATGTTATATGTGATCAAGATTATATAGGGTAGTAATTATATGGGATGGGTGTTTATGGTTATTGACCATGTTAAAATATATATTGTTTATAGATTTTGAAAGTTACGATTTAACAATTATAGGGGTTCGAATTGATACATATTGTGAGATGTTTTGGGGATTAGGATTACAATCCATGGAGGTTAAGTGTTATAGGAGTTAGAGGTTAGGATTGGTAGTGATTAGGGGTTATAGGGATTAAAAGTATAGGGGTTATAGGAGTTACAGGTTAGAGAGGTTAGGTATCCTTAGTTATAAGGCGTCATAAAAATAAGGGACTTATAACAATTAAGGAATATAGTATGGATGAGTAATTAGAAATTATAAGGGTTTGAAATTTAGGGATTATAAGAGTAAGGGGTTATGGTTGATACACATTATAAGTTTTAGGGGTTATAGAGGTTAAATTTTATGGGTCATTTTAGTTAGTGATTAAGGGATATAAGGGTTAGGGATTAAGGGGGATAACAATGAGGGGTTATATTGGTTTGTGCTTCTAGGGGTTATGGTTTATGTTTCTAAGTGTTAATTGTTAAAAAGATTATATACATTAAAGATTATAGTGAATATGGGTAGTCGATGTTATGTTTTGAGAATGAAATATGTTATAAGGATACGGGGGTTATAAGTGTTATAGATGATATGTTAAATATTATAAGGGATAGGGTTTAGAGGTTTGGAGGTTATAGAGGTTCTAGGCTATAGGTATAAGGTTTATATGGGATAGGGTTTAAGGGATAATGGTTATAAGGACTAATTAGCATATGGTTGATACTTCTAATGGTTAGGATTTAGGGGTTATAGGGTTAGGTGTTAAGAGATAGAGGGTTTATGGATTATAAGGTTTATGGGAAATGCATCAAAAGGATCAAGAGACAATGATTATAATTGTTATGGATATATTAGTTTTTCATATTTGATAGAGGTTACTAATTACAAGTTATAAGTGTTTGAGGTTATATTAGTTGCAATGGGGGTGACATGCTATAGGGTTTATGGGTTATAAAGGTTATGGTTTAAATGGATCAGGGGTTATGGTGGAAGTGTTTATAAGGGATACAAATTATTAGGTTGGGTTAGTGGTTGGGGTTATAGAGGCTAGATGTCTTAGGGTTAAATGTATTAGGTAATATGGTTTAGAATTTAAACACTATAGTAGTAAGGGTTTATAGGTACTAATGGTAAATGGGTTTTGTTGATGGGGATTATTGGAGTTATGGGTTTAAAGGTTATATGTGTTGATAATTAAGGGTTATATGTGTTAAGGTTAAATTCTAAAACAATTAAAGAGACTAGAGGAGGGTTATTATAAAAGTTACTATGGTTAATTAAAAAAATTAAGTGATATGTAGGTTGCAAGGGTTAGAGTTGGAATTGTATTTTCATTTAATGGGTTAGTGTTAGCACCAAAAGTCACCCCTGGATTGTGGTAGAGGTAAGACTAATACCAATCAATATTTTATGTAATGGGTTTGTTTTCAAAGAGGTCAAATGGGCGCGGACTCGAGATGATATCATTTTAACTCAGAAAACTAGACTAGCATACATAAGCAGGTGAGGTCTTAGTTGAACTTCAGTTAGTAGGTTGTAGTAAAGGTGAATAGTAGGAAGACTTTAGTGAAGAATGTAGAGGTCTTTCATGAAAATCAGGCTTTCCATTAGCCTAAGGAAGAAAAACTTAAACCCAAGGTCTTCTTGAATTCAAATTTCAAAGAAACTCAAAGTATTATAACAACACTATGATCAAACATTCATCATAATACAGTCACAATAATTCATGTGAATCAGTCACTCATGAGCTCTTTTAGTATCAAACGGAAATAGTATGAAGTAAGAAAGTTGATTGTCATATAACAAGAAGTCTCAAATGCATATACATAACCAGAGAACCAAAGTGTTCATTAAAACTTTATAATATAGGAGCCTTTCTCTACCATCGACCCTTACAAAATATACAAACTGAGTATATATACTCAAAGCGACTTGCTCTCTACATAAACACATTCTGATTACTGCATTCAAGGCTTCACATCTTCTTATTCTCCTATCATATTGCACATTCTTTCCTCTGTCAGATGCAATCTCAGATCAGTATGGGCTATACAGGAAAATTCGTTGACAAGGGGACCTTCGACTGATAGTCTACGCCCACGTCCGGTGCTTCCATGCTTCCTATTTATGAGGTGAAACGAGGTTTCAACTACCTCCTCCTACTTCCATTAACTAATTTACTCAGGATCGGGATGGAGCCTAACACCCATGAATTCCCCAAGCGGTGCCCAAGACTTCCTCGAAATGATATTGGCACTTTGGGCTATGCTGCTTCCTTCTGCATTCAACATAGGTGCTCGACCCTTTGGCATGGCTCCCCTCTGTCGCTATGATCCTGCATGTGACCTTGGGCCATGTCCTGGGGCTTCCATCAAAATGCATTGTCGAGACTTCAGCTATCAGGAGTTTCCACACTCTTGTCTTCATATTTCTCGATCCACAAAATTGCGAAAAGGTGATCCAACGGTCTAAATCTCTTATTTGATCAATGTTTGTGATATTTTCTCAATTTCGCATTTTGTGAGATCTGATGACTCTGCTCCTTGATCGCTCCACCTCGAAAAATCATGAAATGCCAATTTCACACCACGTGTCCCTTTGGTTGGACGGTCCAAATGATTTCATTGCCCCTTTCGGGTCTCAGGACTTCGGACCATGGATGAACCTTTGTGATAAGAACCTTGAACTCCCGATCCCCTAAAACTTGTTGATATCAGATCAACGACCCTCGTCTCTTCTCGAATGGATGGCCTAGACCTTTCCTTTCATGAATTGGGATTTCACGATCCTTGCTCGCTTGATTTGAATCCATATTTTATCACTCTAAGTGTTGCGACCATTGACACTGAGGACTTGGATGACATGGCTGAGACTCGAGAAAATGAAGGCTTAGTGACAGAGGTAAAAATAAAAGTGGTCAACCTTAGGGAATTCAAAAAAGACTCAGGGTCGATAACTCTCAGACAATTTCGATAGGGGAAAACTGGTGGGTAAAAAAAAAATGAAGGGAAAAAGAAAAATAGACGTCGGGAGGAAAAAATAATAATAAGGTCTGCAAAAGGGAAAGAGACAGGCAAAATCACATCCCTAGGAAAATCACAACTCGCAAGATCATGACAAGATTAAGTGCTAACATTTGGCTCCACGGGGGATGGCATGCTCCCTACGAGCTGCCAAGAATGCGCAGCTCTAGTGCCTTGCTTTGGGTTATGGAGTTTCCTATTAAAACTAAACAAAAAAAACAAAAAACAAAGATGTTATTTATAATGGTGGGACGCTGATTGCGGCTTTAAACAAAAAAAAAATTCAGGAAGTGCCCATTTACAGGGCTACCAAAAACTTCATCTCCCTCCAAATTTTGCAACCTGTAAGTATTATTTGGTAACTCTTTAGAGATTTTGAAGGGGCCTATCCAAAGGGCTTCAAATTTACCATGTGTTCCCTTGTCCTCTCCGGGAGCATCCCATTTAAGCACTAGGTCTCCCAACTGGAAATCCTCTTTTCTCACCTTCCCGTCAAAATCCCGCTTGATCTTCTGTTGATGCTCATGTTCTCCATTCATCACCTGCTCTCTAGTCTGTTGCACTTCTACTAGCTCATAAATCCTTCTGATCATATCATCAGGCTCTCCTTGGCAATCTTGAAAGAATTTTTCTATAGGAAGGGAGAGCTAAGGAGGAAAGACCGTTTTAGTCCCATATACAAGTTGGAAAGGAGAAATGCCCAGGGACCTCTTTGTTGTCACTCTATCATCCCATAGAGAAAACATGAGCTTTGAATCCTATGCTTTCTTATTGTCCTCTATCAATCTTTTGATGATCTTTATCAGGCTCTTGTTAGAGGACTGTGCTAATCCATTGCCTTAGGGGTAGTAGGGGGTAGAGTGGATTAATGAAATTCTGAACTGGTCACAGAATTTGATAAATGGCACAGACTTGAAGGATGTAGCATTATCAATGATGATTTTTTTCAGACAAACAAACCTTACTATAATATCCTCTAGGAAACCAATGATCAATTTATGCGAAACACTCCTTGTGGGGATAGCTTCTATCCATTTGGAAAAATAATCTATGGCAGTCAAGAACCATCTCTGTTGACCACTTGAAGAAGGATAAATATCCCCAATGAAGTCTAGACCCCATTGCTGAAAGGGTCCTAAAGATACTATAGGCTTAAATGGTAGGGACTTGAGCTGTTGCTTCCCAGAGAATTTCTGACATTTGATACAAGACCTGATTTTTTCATAGACATCAGTGAATAGAGTAGGCCAGTAGTACCTGTCCCTAAGAAATTTGTAGGCTGTGGTTTTCCAGAAGTGGTTTCCCCCACACAAACCATTGTAAAATTCAAACATAATCCCCTGGGCCTCCTGTGGGTCTAGATAACTCAGAAGCACTCCTAGGGGGTATTTCCAATACAAGACCTAGTCAATAAGGAAAAATTTAATTTCTTTGAGCTTTAAATATCTTTCCCTTATTCTTCCCATTCCATCAGGATACTTTAACTCTTGCAGAAAAATATAACAACTCTGTACCATGTACATTCTTCCAATGGAGGGATATCCTGTGGATTTTTATCAGGTGCTTCATCCTGCTGGTTTTCTGAGCAATTCTTGATGAAGTTAATCCTAAAATCCTTACAATTAGATTCATTCAATAGCTTGGCTAAAACATGTCCTTTAACCAGCTTGGTGGGTTTTATTTCCAGTTCAAGTTCAACGATTTTGGCAACCCACTTCCTTCTTCTCCCTTCTACGTCAGGCTGAATGAGAATGTCCTTCACAGAAGCTAAAGGAACATATGCAATGATCTTTGAATGAAAAATATAGACTCTGAAAGCCTTGAGGTCTTTCACCAAGGCATAGGCCTGCTTCTCCATGATGTCATATTTGACCTCAACACCCCTCAATACCCTACTGAAAAAGGAAATAGGTTTTTCTAGCCCCTCGACATTCTTCTGCAGTAAAACAACTGTCACTGTATCACACGAAGCAAAGGAAAAAATCAGGAAATCCTTGGAATAATCAGGACTGATTAGAACAGGTTCTTCAGTCAATGCTTGTTTGATTTGGTTGAAGGATCCTCTGGGATCAGTAGTCCATTTCACTTCATTCTCCTTTCTGAGCATGGTTGTGATATGCTTCACTAATTAGGCAAAGTTTGAAACAAACCTTCTTAGAAAATTAATTTTCCCCAGGAAAGACTGGACTTCTTTCTTGGATCTCGGAAGTGACAAGGTTTGGATCGCTTCCACCCTACTGGGATCAATTCTTACCCCCTCAGTAGATACTATATGCCCCAGTAATTTTCCCTCCTTCATGGAAAATAATGATTTCTTGGGGTTTAGAAAGAGACCAAATTTCCTACATTTCAGGAAAAGCCTTTTTAAATGCTCACAGTGCTCTTTATCTGATCTGGAGAAGATTGTAATTTCATCCAGATAGATGACCACAAACTTGTCCTTTTCTCCAATGAAGGCACTATCCATGGCTCTCTGAAAGGTCGTCCCCGCATTTATCAATCCAAAGGGAATTTTGGCATACATGAACATTTCCCAAGGGGTGGTGAAGGTTGTTTTTTCCCTTTCCTTGGGAAGAACTGAGATATGGTTGTATCCTAAAAATCCTCATGGATATACTTGATGCGCTAGTTACTCTTTGTAATATGTGTTCCATTTTCAGCAAGGGGTAATTGTCTTTCTTTGAGATCCTGTTTAGGTTCCTGAAATTGACACAAAGTCTGATTTCTCCTCTCTTATTTCTCACCAGGACTAGGTTAGCCACCCACTCTGAATATCTCAAAGACACGATGATCTGGGCGTCCAGGAGCTTCTTTACCTTTTTTTCCATGATAGGAAACAACATAGGATTAATCTACCTCAATTTTTTCCTAAATTTTTTGACCTCCTCTTTTAGTGGAATCTTATGCTCAATAACGCCAGTGTCATACATCCTAAGATCTTCATAGGTCCAGTAAAAAACATCAGTTAATTCCTTTAATAACTCAACATACGCGGCCCTCTTCTCCCTTGATAGGCTGCTTGACAACTTAACAAACTTGGGATCCTTCTCTGTACCAATGTTTCATTCGACTATGTCAGCATCATCAATCAGCCTCTGAGATTTTACAGCCACATCATTACTATGAAATATCCTTTCCAAATGGACTAGTCCCTTCGGAATGTGATTTCTCAGTAACTGCACAATATGATGATAGGAAATTTTATTCAACAATATTTTAGGAGGAGGGTCACTGTCAGAATCATGATCCTGATCACTGTGTAATGCATAGAACTCATCAACAGTTTCCAAGAACCTCCTGATGTCAAAATCATCCTCAAATATCTTCCAATTCTTGACATTGTTAGGTATGGAGGGTCTTTATTTTACCTCTATATCATACCTGATCTTGGGTGGAAGAGGGACTATAAAATTTATCCTTGAAATGGCCGAGGAATCGGCCATGCCATTATCTTCTCTGGGAACAAATGAAATGTTTAAAGCTAAGAAGAAACTGTCAACCAGATCCCACACTTCATTTCTGTAATTTCTGAGCCGAGGATGTTTTGCCTGATAGGAATTTATGATTTGCTGGACCACCAACTCAGCATCCTTGAAAATTGTTATCTCCTCAATTCCCATGTCCTTTGCATCCCTTAGGCCCATAACAAGAGCTTTATATTCTGCCACATTATTGGTAGTTTCAAATTCTAATTTGTATGATAGAAATATGGTTTCTTGACAAGATGACACAAAAACTAATCCAGCACCAACACCTTCCCTTGAAAAGGCTCCGTCAAAGAACATTTTCCATACATAATTATTTGGGAGAGGTATTTCATGAAAATAAATGGGTTTCTTCATGATTTCGAGAGGTGCTTTGAGAGTGTTGGTGAGTTGTAACAAGATGGATCCCAAATCAGTATCAAGGGAAAAGATAGGATGATTGGTGGGATTGGCTTCATCACTGATAATGTAGGCCAACTGAGCTTCTATGTACAATATCCTATGCTCCCCTCCAAACAATGGAATGGTAGCATATGTGAGGTCCATCTGCAAATTTCCCCCAAGTCTCTTTATCCATGATCTTGACAACAACATGCCAAACTTGGGGG
Organism: Picea mariana; assembly: GCA_032191745.1. Lineage (NCBI taxonomy): Eukaryota > Viridiplantae > Streptophyta > Pinopsida > Pinales > Pinaceae > Picea > Picea mariana. The sequence goes on from JASDQU010271572.1 coordinate 10,202, forward strand.
GAACATAAGCTACCACAATGTCCATGACCACACTTTTCATGGGAAACTAAAACAAGGTCATGACTAGATCTTTGATAACCCCAAGACATTGCACCCTCATAGAGTCAAAGGAATGCAAGTCATGGTAAGCCTTTGTGACTTCTAGTCCCAATTCTTCCATAACAGTTTTGGGCATGAGATTATGAGAGGCCCCTAAATCCATCAGACAATTTTGCAACACCTTATCGTGTATGTTCATGGATGTGTAGAAGGGAGGGGATGAATCATCTCTATATTATACCATAGGGCCTAGGATGGATGTTGGTTTTTTGTCTTGGATATTCACTAAGTCTATGGGATGGCAGGATGGTTCAAATTGGAACAGCTTAGAAAGGGACCTTTTGAAGTCTTTGTGCTTGACTAGCTCCGAAAGGGGCACAGGGATCCTGTTCTTTTGGATTTCACGCTCAAATCTAATGAGGGAGAGGGATTCATAATGTGTCTCACCTCCGGGACAGGGTCTTTGACTATTGGTGGGGAATTCTAATCTTTCCTTTCTTTGCTGGTTTTTACTGCATCTTTAGTAGGCTTCCCTGCTCCAGAAGGATGATCAAGGATGTCAGAGTTTCCTTCTTTCTTTTTAGACCAGAGGTTTTATTTGCTAGGACTATGGTTTTCCATTTCCCCCTTACTCAACTCATTTATTTGACTGTTCATGAGGGAATCCTCATAGGCAGAATGAGTCAAATGGGGAAAAGGGGAGGTGTCTCCAATACAATGGATTTCAGGGTCAAGCTCTTCTTCTTCCCTTTCCTCATCAATAATGAGGTTATTTTGGAGAGGGGTTTGAATTTTCAGATCATTTCTATCCCTGTCCCTTTGTTCTCTTAGCATAATCTGAGGAGCATTGTTGTTCGGCCTCCTGAAGTTTCCTCTGTTATCAACATTTTGAGGATTTATGTATGTCGATTTTCACTCTACTTCCAATTTTTCCATTCTAGTTGAAAGCGATTTAAGTATCTTGGTTACTTCGTCCATTTGAGGGGGGGAAATAGAGGAACCATAGGTGGATGCTTCCAATATTTTTCTTTGTATGTATCTATCAACCTTATTCCTAAGTTGGTTGGCTTCCACTTCCAGGGCCGCGTTTTGCATATGAGCCAAGGAAGTAGCTCTTCTCTCTCTGAGCAGGAGGTAGAAATCAGGGTCAAAAGTACTAGCATAAGTGATTTTGGAAGAGGATTATGTGGGCTTTATCTCAGTAGGGATCTTATTGTACATTTTTTTGAACCTTTTGGAGAAATTAGAGACAGATTCCCCCTCTTTCCTCTTCAAGGATCCAAAATCTATGATATAATACATAAAGTACTTTTTATCCCCCCATTGTCTCAAGAAGGCATCATTTAGAGCCTCAATACCAATGATAGATCCAAGGGTCAATCCCCTGAACCACTTCCTGACCTCACCATCAAGGCTCTAGATGAAGATTCTCATCCAAACATCTTCATTTTCAATATTCATATTGTCGGCATAACTATAGAAGGCAACAAGGTGATGTTCAACAGTTATGTCTTCCTCTCCAGTGAATTTGGGCATATACTTTAGGTAATCTCCAGCAGGGAGCACATTCATGGGATGAGGTAAGAATAGAGGGGCATATCTAGCAGCCACTATGGCATCCATTCTATTTATAGGGGGGTTAGAAATTTCCATAGGGATATGATGTGGAGGAGGATTAGGAGGAGAAGGTGTTCAAATAGGGGAGACTGGAACTAAGATTTCGAGAGGAAAGGGAAACAACAAAGGATTTGGAGAAAAGGCTTCAGGTCTTTGGTGGACAAATGTTGCCCTTTCTGTGAAATCAATAACTCTAACAAGAGTGGTAAGGCCTTGGGTAGGAAAATATTCTTAGGTGTTGGGTATAAACCATGGTACAACTTCAGGAGAGAGAGGAGTGACAAGGATTTCTTCCTCCAATCCCAGACCAGGAGGAGAAAACTCAACAGGAACACTCCCAAAATTTAAAGTTTGAGAAACTCCAACAAATGGTTTGATAGGAACATGATAAACATATATTGTAACTTCTATAGGAGGACAAAAAAAATCATCAGAGATACCTAGTTCAGTAGTAGAAGTACCGTCTCTAGGGGCCTTCCCCTTCCTGACAATTTTCTCTAGGTCGGCTTCAGGTTTTGCTAAAGGAAACTGCGGAGTAGACCTCATGTGTCTGCCTCTAGAAGCCACAGTTGAAATAGTGGACTCACCAGTGTATTCACATCAATGGAATCGCTACCGTGGAGTCGCCAAGTGCACAGTTGCAATCTTTCAATGTACTAAGTTCTGATGCACCTTCAAAACTAGTAAGATTTGTCATTCAATCCCAGGTTAAATATTCAATTTCATCCCCAGCAATGATGCCATAAATGTTAGCACCAAAAGTCACCCCAGGATTGTGGCAGAGGTAAGCCTGATACCCATTAGTATTTTATGTCACGGGTTGGTTCTCAAAGAGTTCAAATGGGTGTGGACTCAAGATGATATCATTTTAACTAAGAAAACTGGACTAGCATACACAATCATGTGAGGTATTAGTTGAACTTCATTCAGTAGGTTGTAGTAAAGGTGAGTAGGAGGAATACTTCAATGAAGAATGTAGAAGTCTGCTGTGAACATCAGGCTTTCCGACAGCCTAAGGAAGAAAAAATTAAGCCCAAGCTCTTCTTGAATTCAAATTTCAAAGAAACTGAAAGGAATTATAACAACACTATGATCAAACATTCAACATAATACAGTCACAATAATTCATGTGAATCAGTCACTCATGAACTCTTTCAGTACTAGAGGAAAATAATATGGAGTAAGAAAGTTGACTGTCATATAACAAGAAGTCTCAAATGCATATACATAATGAGAGAACCAGAGTTTTCATTAAAAATTTACAATACGAGAGCCTTTCTCTACCACCGACCCTTGCAAAATATAAAATTGAGTATATATACTCAAAGCGACTTGCTCCCTACAGAAACATGTTATGATTACTACATTCAAGGCTTCACATCTTATTCTTCTCCTGTCAAACTGCACCCTCTTTCCTTTGTCAATGTAATCTTAGATCGGTATGGGATCTGTAGGAAAATCCATTGACAAGGGGACCTTTAGCTGACATTCTGCGCCCATGGACGGTGCTTCCATGCTATATATTTTCAAGGTGAAACAAGGTTTCAACTACCTCCTCCTACTTCCATTAACTAACTACCTCAGGATCGGGATGGGGCCTGAAACCCATGAATTCCCCAGGCGGTGCCCAGGACTTCTTCGAAATGATATTTGTGCTTTGGGTTATGCTACTTCCTTCTGCATTCAACAGAGGCGCTTGACACTTTGGAATGGCTCCCCTCTGTCACTCTGATCCTGCATGTGACATTGGGCCATAACCTAGGGCTTCCATCCAAAGGCGTTTTCAGGACTTCGGCTATCAGGAGTTTCCACACTCTTGTCTTCAGATTTCCTGATCTGTGAAACTACGAAAAGGTGATCCAATGGTCTAGAACTGTTATTTGATAAACGACTGCAATCTTTTCACGATTTCTCATTTCGTGAGATCTTATGAATCTTCTCCTTGACCGCTCCACCTCACGAAATCATGAAATGCCAATCACACGCCATGTGTCTCTTTGGTTGGATGGTCCAGACGATTTCATCACTCCTTTTGGGTCTTGGGACATCGGACCATAAATGAGACTTTGTGACAAGAACCCTGAACTCTTGATCCCCTATCCCCTGAAACTTGCCGATTTCATATCAACGGCCCTCGACTCTTCTCGAATGGACGACCTAGACCTTTCCTTTCACAAATTGGGATTTCATGATCCTTGCTCGCTTTATTTGAATCCATATTTGATTGCTCTAAGTTATGTGGCTTGTGACACTGAGGACTTGGATGACATGGCTGAGACTCAGGAAAATGAAGGCTCAGTGACAAAGGTAAAAATAAAAGTGGTCGACCTTGGGGAAGACAAAAAAGGCTCAGGGTCGATAACTCTTAGACAATTTTGATAGGGGAAAACCATTGGATAAAAAAGGATGAAAGCCAAAAGAAAAATAGACGTCGAGAGGAAAAAATAATGATAAGTTCTACAAAATGGAAAGTGACAGGAAAAATCATAGCCCTAGGCAAATTACAACTCGCAAGATCATGACAAGATTAAGTGCTAACAATTAGAATTAAGGGTTAAAAGGGATATGGTTTGCATGGATTATTATGGTTACATGACATGTAGGTTATAAAAGGTCAGTGGTTATTAGGGTTATAATGGATAGGTGTCATAGGGTTTGGGGGCTATAAGGATTATATAAATAAGGAATTGGATGTTATGATGGCCATAAGTTAGGGGTTATAGTGATTAAGGGTTAGGGTTGATAGGGGTTTAAGAGTTAGATTTTATAGGAGTCCTAAGGGTTAGATTAGGGGTTCTAATGTGAGTTAAGGATTACCGAAGTTAAGGATTGAGGATTATAGGGATATATTGGCATATTATAGAATTAAATTGTTTAGGAGTTAGATTTATAAAGTATAGTGGTTGTAAGGGTCATGGATTATAAGGATTATATGGGTTAGGTTCAAAATATTACAAAGGTTATGGATAATATTAGTAAGGGTTGTAGGGGTAAGGAGTTATATGGTTATGGGTATTATGGGTGTTATAAATTAGAGGTTAATGTGGTTGGGGGTTCAGAGTGGGTGCAAGCTGATGATGGTATCTCATGACTTGTTAGTGGCAATGCAAACATGTTGAGACAACAATATGTTAACTTGGAGGGAATATTCAAGGTACTTTTATAATGAATTTGAATATGGTGTAAAAGAATGAAATGTATGAAATTGAATTAGCTTTTTGAATATATAATTTTTATTTATAGAATTTATGAATAACTATGTGAAATTTGAGTGTTTCTAATAATGGTATGTTATTTTTCAAGAAAAATATAATTTATATGTTTCTATTAGTGTGGGTGTTGAGTACCTTAATGATGGAATTTACTTAAAAAATAATGTATAATTGTAGAGAACCCATTGTTCTACTAAGGGGTGTTTTTTCAAAATTTATAATATTAATTTATATGCTTTCAAAATTATGAAATTCATTATATCCTTAAAATTGAAACACATTGTGTTAGTGTAGGCTGTGAGAGTCTTAAAAGTATCAAAGAAATTTTATTTT
>JASDQU010271573.1:0-15285 GCA_032191745.1 Picea mariana
AAACGTAAAGAGATTGTCATTTCTTGCATCTTTGCAACATGTCCTACACAATGTTTGTCACAAAGGCCCTTAAAATTAAAATAGTCTGCAAGCCCGCTTCTCAATTTGTACATCGCCTATCTCTACCTGCTCTTTGTAGGACATGGAATGAGGGCTCCGTTGTTGTTCTATAAAATCTCATCCCCATATTTTATGAAAGTACATATTTCCTATCTATAAAAGTAAATGTCTGCTTTAAAAAATTACGTAATTGCTATGTATAGTTTATGGTCTGCAGGAACCTATAATTTCATAAATTTCAATTTCAATTTCATAAAGAAAACTAATTTGGGAATGCTATTTATTTCTTTCTTCTGCCCACTGCCCTATGTAACAGACACTGGTACTATACTTTTTGCCCTCTTTTCCACCAGTGTATGTAAAACCTATGTAAAGAAAACTAATCCACAAATGCTGAATTTTTGGGACACGAGCTAATTAAAATTCAAATACTCCACAAGTGTGATTCTCAATTTGTATATCGCAGAACTGTTGGTGCTATTTGTAGGGCATGGAAGAACAGAAGCACGTTTTTCAGGTCCCCAGCCCGAGAACTCGCGATCCAATAAATGCCTAAGTCGAGAAGCCTCTTTTAAAAAAAAAACTAATTTCGGAATCATATTTGTTTCATACTTTTCTCCCCCAGCCTATGTAACAGACTTCAGTACTATTCATTTATATTTTACTCTAGCAGCATATGTAAAAGGGAAAACTAATTCGGGAATGCTAAACTTGTTCGACACGAGCACCTTCAATTTCAAATAGTTCACAAGTTCGTTTGTCAATTTGTATATCGCAGAACTCTACGAACTATTTGTAGGCCACTGAACAACAGAAGCCCAATTTTCAGCCCGCCAGACCGAGAACTCGCCATTCAAAAATTTTAGTCCTCAAAGCAGCATGTCAATTTGTATATCGCGGAACTCTTGGTGGTATTTGTAGGCCACGGAACAACATAAGCCCAATTTTCAGCCCGCAATCCCAACAGCCTGGAATGAAGCTTTTGTGCATGCTCTATATATCTACTTCATCAAATTACATATTTGATTTGTGTAGGTCACAGAACAATAGAAGGCCAATTTTCATCCCTCTAGCCCAAGAACCCGTGATCCAAAATTTCAAATAGTCCGCAAGACCACTTGTCAATTTGTATATCGTGGAAATCTTAGTGCTATTTGTAGGCCACGGAACAACATAGAACCAATTTTCAGCCCGACAGCCCGAGAACCTATGATCCAAAAATTCAAATAGTCCGCAAAACCGCTTCTCAATTTGTATTTCGCGGAACTCTCGGTGCTATTTGTAGGCCATGGAACAACAGTAGCCCAATTTTCAGCCCACCACCCCGACAACCCGGAATGAAGCTCCTATGCCATTGTTTTAAAGAAAACTAATTCGGTGTTGGTAGTCTTTTTATGCTTTTGTCCACGAACCTATGGTAGGACAATTTTCAGCCTGCTAGCCCGACAACCATAATGGTCTATATATCTACTTAATCAAATTACATATTTGGTATCTAGCAGATTTTCTTTGTAACATACGTACGCCCTTAAATATCAAATAGACCACAACTCTGATTGTCAAATTGTACGTCGCAGAACTCTGGGTGCAATTTGTAGGCCATGGAACAACAAAGCCTGAATTTCAGTGCACTAGCCCATTATTACTACTTCTGTGTATTTTTTCCATGGCCGTATGCAAAGCATACCTAACAATAGTCCTACCCACGTGTATGTACTCCTTCGCATTTATTCCCTTTCCTGCGGGTGGGTTGCTAGTACAGCACACGCGTCGAGCAGAGCAGACAGGAGCGATACTCTATGGCGTCGACGATGTGATGACCGCGTGCCACTCACTCCCAACTGCCTAATCAATTCAAGTTCAGCTCACTCGAGGCATGGCACCATTACTCTCAATGCACACTGCTCTGCCTTCGCATCCTTTCGACGGACCAACACCCTTGCTGTGCCTTTAGTCTACGCGTGCAGACATTTATGGAACCTCACCAGATGCCCGGCCTATTTCAATTGCTCTAGTGGGTCCAGATGGCTCATTCTTTCCTATTTTTTCTTCTCAGAGATCGGCTTCTTGCCCAGCCTTTCCATGCTCTGCATTTGTCCTGCCCTACTCTGTTCCTGTCGCATTTTCTCTCTCCCATTATCCGGAGATGCCCCGACTACGAAGGAAGTCCAAAGGCTGGCCAGCCTACCAGCCAAACCGACCCTGCCTGGTCCTACATCCCCAACCTACTCCCTCCCTATTCTCCTTCTCCTCTTCAGCCACCTCGTCCTCCTTCCTGGCACAATCAACTCAAATTCCCGCATCTCTCTCGCCCCTTCCTGCGTCCCTTACCAACAGAATGGAGGAGTTGGACTGGTCAAGGGCCTCACTAAACAACAACCCAGGACCTTTATCCAATTTTTCATCTGTTTCACACCTAGGCCCTTTGGCCCTCCCAACTCTCTGGCCACCTAATCGCTTAAGGACCAACTTCACGACACCCAATTTCAGATGGATGGTCCGAAAGATAGTCAAAATTCATGAGGAAAACCCCAATATCGAGCAGGTTCCAATGCTGACCCAGAATGAATTTGGAAAATAGGCCTTGCACTGGTGAAGAGCCTGGTATTCGACCTTCGTCGGGACATGGACGACCTCTGGTTTTGCCTACAGAGCCTGGACGAAAAATCCTCTCGAATCCTGCAGTTGTTCTCTACGTTACAAGGTGCTCATCTCCCCACACTAGAGGCAGCCCAATCAACAACAGCCCAAGCAATAGTAACCTCAGCACTAGTCTTGCCACTGGAAAATTTGGGCCACGCAGATGCAGACTATGAGGACCAGAGGCTTCCATCACGCTCGGAGCACGTCCAGAAGGAAGAGAACCTACCATCAGAGATGGAGAACACTATGCAACTGGACTACACACCACTCTAAGAGGAGCCGCCTCCTTCTGGAGACACGACATTTCGCGCCTTCTGCATGGCCGCTTTGCTGCACTACAGCCCATACCGATGATTTGTTTTTGTTTGTTGTTTTTTCATGTGCATGCCGACCTTTCATGCATTTTGTCCATGGTTATTATAATTAGGCTATATACACTTTCTACAGTTATAGCACCCACCCTTATGGGCCAGAATTTTGAACTCTTTTTGTATCAGTGAAAATCTACACTTAAGTTATGAAGCAGTTTGCCTGGCTGAGCTAATTTTCCCTCAGGGAAACTCAGCATGGGTCATATTGAAACCACGAAAATTTTGACTGTAAGATGTATATAACAGAACAAGAAACATGAATTTGCATTGTGGTTTCAACGAGATAAACTCCTTATCATCTATTCATCTTGTACTCCTTGCAATGACATGAGAAAACATCGACTCTCCATAAACATTAATATCTAAATTAAATTAAATGTAATCAAAATTTGGTGTGATTTAAGTAATTAAGACAGCTTCAGCTGTTCCTTTATCAATGCCAAGCTTTTCGAACATCTGGTGAGTTATCAGTAGTTAAAGCATAAATTGCATATCACAGAAGCTCTTTGGCTACAAGATGTATATGACAGAATAAGGAACATAGTTGTTTAATACTGCAAACGCAAACATAATTGCCTAAGCTTTGTCGAAGAAGAAGTTTTTGTATTTATTCCAATAGTACTGATATTAGTATATATGCACAGAGATTATCAAATAGAAGAAGCTGCAATATATGAAAGATGTTGAACATGAACATTGTGTCAACACTTGAGCTGCCTTCTTGTATCTCATTAATTCATTCTATTTATGGGACCCGAAGAATGGAAGCAGGACAGGTCCTCCAAAATAAAATTAAAACAAATACTAGAGATTGAAAAATACTATTAAAAAATAAATATGAATTATTCTATATTCAAATAAGATGGGTTACAAAATACAACTGAGACAATTTTCCACAATGATTGCGATTTCGCCTGCTGCCGACCAATAAAAAATACGTACATTGATGAATCTTGTTCACAGTTTTCTTGATGTGCAAACCCTTTATTCTAAAAAAACAAGTTGAATATCAATTTCGAGTCTTGTACTTATTTGTTGTTGCCAACTACATCTATCCCATTTTTTTGAATATCTTGTCTCTTCCAGATATGTCCTGCTTGCAATGGTTGGTTATTCAGCATTCCATTCTTTGTCAAGTATTAATTTCCCTCTGTCGTTGAAAACTTGGGGTTCAAGGTGTTTTCCTTGCAATGTTACTGACCCTTGACATCCGAGACAACTTAGAAATGTGATTCGGGCCGATTTCAAAGTGGAGGGAGTTGTTTTATGTCACAATAACTATGGGACAAGAAAAAAATTCAAGTATGTTGTGACTGCTATTCTCCATGTATTCGATCATCGATTTGGTTGAAAAGGTTGCCTGAAGATTTGTATGTTTAACTTCTTTGCTTTATTACAGTAAATTGGAAATAACGTCCAACCCAGATGCAAAATGTTAATATGTTGAGGTACATCACTTCTTCGGGCAGCATAGGTCTGGAAAGTGTATCAAATATTGTAGAACACATCAGCACGGGTCTGGCAAGTGTATCAAATGTTGCAATTCACATCAGAATATATCTTTCCTCATAGCGATGGCAGATATGGCGGCCCATAGAAAGGTCTGGAATGTTCTGAGGTGACGCCAAATATGTGGAGTCTATAACTACATCCATAGGAAACCGAACAAACTTTGACAAAGAACATGGATTTTTGTCAAGTCGGTTACCACACCCACAAGTAGCTCAACAAACTTTGAAATAGAAACTTTTGTAGTGATAATATGTCTTTTTATCCACCCATATAGTTTATGTTACCCACCTCTGGTTACATTCACAAATGGAGTAATATTTTGCATCATTTACAAAAATCACAGGCCATTTTGCAAGCCATGGTAAGTGCGCCGCCCCCGAGGAAGACAAATTCTTGTGGGATCTGCAGAATTCGATACACTTGCCAAATCTGTGTTGTTGTAAGAAACTATATACTTCAACGAAGAACTATTTTGCACGTGACCTGAAAATCCATTACAACTCCTAGCAAGAAAACAAAGAAGTTCAACAAACAAATCTCCAAGAAGCCTTTTCAACCAACCAAAGCATCGAACACAGGGAGAACACCAACCAGAAGATACTTGTTCTTTTTTTTTCCTCCTCTCTGAGTTTCTGTTGGATAACAAATTTTTTTTTTTTTACTCAAAGCTCACGTCACATAAAACCAGTCTATCTTCTTTCATTTGGGCCTCAATCACATCTCTAAGTTGTCTTACATGTCCATGACCAGGAAATTAGAATGAAGGAACCCTAAAGTTTAACTCTTTGATGATAGAGAGAAATGGAAATAAGTATTTAAAAGCAACATGTTGAGCACTCAACACACCCTAAAAGGTCTGTGACCATTTCCTTTTTGGGTACCACCCAATCTTTTTCATTTGACTGTTTTCGCCTCGGTATGAAACTGATACTTTCGCTTATCTAATATGTTTCATGTTTGAATTGATTAAATTTTAATTGAACATACAAAAAAACTTTCATCTTAACTCTAAAAAAGACGTAGCAAGTACTCTAGGAATCGACGACCCAAAATTTTCCCCGACTCGCTTCAAAAGTTCGGCATCGGTAAAAGTTAAAGGTGACAAAAATTGTTTGAGAAGACAAAATAGTTGAATATCGACCTTCGTCGGCATCCACCGATGAAAGTGTTTATTTTCTATGAATAATCCTTGGGAAGGATCTTGCCGAAGACCAATCCGTGGGCTTCGGTGGAAAGGTGTAATAGTAAGCACCGCGCATAAAGAAGAGTGACACCGCAAACTGTCGACGCCCGAAACGTTTTTGATGATGAAGGCTCATGAAGATGATGACCCACTGACAAGCTATGTACTTGAAATTTCCCTAATCACCAACCCCAATATCATCGGCATTGGAAGTTTTATTAAGAGGATATTATCATAAGTATACACTCAGATAGTAGCCAATCCCCAATTTATACGTCAGAGTGATGTGACTTGACGAGACATTTAACCCCTAAATGTGTCAAATACGCCACATTCAAAGCTAGTATTTAATTCATAGATCACGCATTAGTTACTGATTCGTACGCGAATCAAAAGGAACTGTTAAACCCGTTGATACAATGCATCTTCCTCCACTCCTCCACCGTCGACCAGATAAGATTTATCTGCAGAAATTCGATAGTAGTTTATTTTGAATCTACACTCATTACTTGTATTAATTAATTGATATGACTGGTAGTACCTCTACAATTATATCCTGTTCGAGTCATTATGTATGATCCTATCTGCGAAGCAAGAAATTCAGAACAAACAGAAGATTGAAGCTAACAGTCCGGAGGAAACGCCCAAAGTTCAGTGAGTATTAAACAATTATCTTAGTAAGAGTTACAGGTATGTATCCACTAATGGTGTTCTTACGTTCCATTTTATATATCCTCACCCAATTCTACTCTGTATACATGTTTAAAGGACATTTTTAATTATAGGGGACAATGCCTCCGAAGAATCCTTCCACCAAGAAATCACTGAGAGCTTCAAAACTGCAAGAATCAGAAGTAGGAGAAGGCTCCTCCCTAGCAGTTGCAAGACAATTAGACTTTTCTTCCAAGCCAATGTTTGTCATTAAGACAATCACCAAGGAGCCCTTTGTCCAGCCCCCAGCTTTCAGAGACACAAAGGCAAGTATTGGAGCCAAGACAACTTTTCCTCGCTGGGAAGAAGTGTTCAAGAAAATCAAGAAAGAAGAACCCCTCGAATATACCCCGCACAACGATCCTGATACAAGGAAGCTCGATGACGAGGTCCTCCCAAATATTTGCAGGGATTATTTTTACATGGTGGCAAGTCGGTCTCTAGTATTTCCTTGCATTGAGCTCCTGAAGTGGTTGATTGACCACGCTAATGCACAAAAATGTTTGATTGACGATGATAATGGTGAATGAGTTAGGGTTTTCGTCCCATCATAGGTTCAAAGTTACTACAAGCTCAGGGAGTCTGAGCTAAAGTTGAGCACCGATTTTTTTCTGAGCTTCTATGCATCGCAAGATACCGGAAAAATCATGGCATCATGGTGGAGAGAAGACAAAAAATTCATGAACCGGACTGTCGGCTGGTACCCGATGGTCAATCTCAGAGAACCATACATATATCTCATGGCCCTACTCTGCAGGTTGCATGGGGAGAAAGATTGCTCCTGGTTCTTAGAAGCTTGGATGCCTCTAGCTTTCACAGTCTCCATTTTAGGCACGAGCTTCAATTGGGATGCCATTATATCCAAACAGTTGAGCACCTGCATAAGGAAAGCTCAGGTGCCAAAGGAAAGGGATACTCCCGCCTTCTACATGGCTTCATATTTGCTAGACATCGTCTGCACTAGGAACGATTTCTCTGGGATGAACTTAAATTGGCACTCTTCGGAGCTCCCAGTCCATGAATATTTCAACATCTTATGGGAAAATGGGTACAAAAACTCCTATGTTGTTGTCTGCAATCAGTTTATTGCACGCATTTATTTCTTTCTATTCAGAAAAGATTTCCCTAGGTTGTCAGATGAAGCAAAGGAGGTTATAGCCAAAGTTGGTCGCTGGTATTTAGATGAGAGAGAAACCTGCATCATGGTTTTCGGCATTACAGGGGCACCCCACTTATTACCCATTTATGTTCCCGACTGACTAGTGTTAGGGGAGATCTGTTATCAGACCATCCTTCAAGGATACAATGCAACTTTAGTAAAAGACAAGAAGCGGGCCTTCATACCGTATGGGTTTCATATTGGCTTCTACATGGTCAAAGACACAACGCATGCTAAGCAACTCGGGCTAGTTCAATTAGAATTTCGATTCCAAAACGGATGATTTCACAAGCATGACCCCAAGGGACTGGTCTTGCAACATGCATCGTAGGTATCATCCTATTGGCCCTATGCCCATGGTCGGTTCGAAGATGAAATCTTCACCAAAAATGCTCAAGATTGGAATGAAGTGGCATCAAGAAGAGTTGATCCTCGAACAACCAGATTCAAAGCTATGAGCTTGGAATAACAAGAGACATCTTTGGAGCAGGCAACCCAAGAAATCCTTAGGGTTCAATAAGGAACTATTGCATCTGAATCCAACGAGGAAATAGGCGATCTCTGGGAGGGCATCGAGGTGGGGAGGGTTTATCATGAATCCCCGATACAAATCATGGATTCCCCTGAAGATCACGCTGCACAAGAGAGGGGTGCACTTTTATATCAGCAAACCCAGCTACTAATGAAGCAGATGCAGGATGACCCGTACCTTATCATAAGACCTGCGATTTCAACTACCATCCAAAGCATCCCGACAGAGTCAAACGATCTTGGTTCCATAGTTCCCGATAACACCAATGGGTTAGGCAACCCTGAATCCACAACATCATCGGTCAATCCCTTGGAAGGAGGTACAAATCAACCAGAGACAGGCCATGTGTTGATAGAAACACAAGCGCCCAATCCCTTGAGCACACTTATACATATATATAGTGACGATGAGAGTTCAGAGCCCGCTCGTGGTTCCTCGGTGTGCATCTGAGAATAGAAAGATCACCTTGGATCACTCCATCTTAGTTACCACAGAAGAAAAATTAATCAACATAGCAAAATCTTGTACGTCTGAACTGATCGACGTGGGAAAATCCCTCTCTAATGTCGCCCAAGATAGATCCAAGAGGGATGAAAAGGAATTAGCCACCACACTAAAGGAGCTAGAGCACACGCACCATCTAGCTGAGTACTACAAGAGTGCTACGCAGACCACTGTGTATCTGACTGGTGAGTTCAACGGAGTTTACAACGAGTTCAAGAAGGAAAGGCACCTGTTAACCGTGAACATAGTCGAGTTCCAGGAGGACTCTCTCATGGCACTCGCAAAGTGAAAAGAGATGGAGCGATGGGATGAAAAGGCACAGCAAGCAGTAGAGAGACTAGAATATATTGAGGCAGTCCAGTAGGGTCGAGAACAGGAAAGACATGACATTCGGATAGTAGGAAAAAGTAGTCTCGACCGCATGAAGAGATCTGTCGAGTACTGGGCTAAGATGTCCCGAGACCCACACCGAGAAATCCAAGAGTAATGGGCCAAGTGCCAAAAACACTGGGGTAAAATTAATAAAGTAATGAAGGATGTCGGGCTCCCCGAGTTTGGCACCCCCGTTGAATTTATCAACCTGAACGATGTGTTCCATACGCATGCCGAAAAATACTCGCTATCATCCAAAGAATGCACAAAGATAACCGATGCAAGGCCAGGGCAAGTGAAACAATTCGCGGAACACCCGATCAGAGCTCGAACCATGTTGCAGTAGTTGAACGCGAGCTTGGTAAAGTACCGAGCACATGCAGCAAATATCAGAGGAATATATGTAGCCCTAATGGAACAACACAGATTCCCATGGGCCCAAACCTATGAAGATCTATTTATCAGTTGGTCTGAATATGAAAGAAGTCATCCTTTTCAAGAAATATCTCGGATGGAATGTTAAAAAAACTGTTGGATGATCACGCCACATGGCAATTTTTGTTTGCTTCAAATTGTGCTTAGCCATTAATTTCGGTTGAATTTTATATCATAAATAACGACATCGACCAATTATTCAAAGGTTGATGGTTGTTGTAAGAAATTTTCTTTTTTGGTTGTGGAGAATTATTTTGATATTGCTATGAATTTATAAGTCCTTCTGGACCAGATACAAACTATTTCCATCAGATGCAATGTGATTGGACTTGGAGAAGAACTACTTCCTATCCTATTTCATGGATGATGCAGTAATGAGTAAGAGCAATTAATTTTATTGTCAAGTTATCTGGTGCAATGTCTTGATGTTATTTGTTTTCATGATGGAGATAAATCATTGTGTTATTATGTGATTCATGGTTATGGTAGATGAATTATTTTTCTTACCACTATCCTGTTACACATGTGTTTTCTTTCTGATAGTTAGTTTCTCAAATAGTAATTGGATGCTCATTTGGTTAATGTATTAGTACTAGGCCCTTTGGCATAGAATCATTGTCTGCATGTTTGAGCAGCGGGTTATCCCAAGCTCAGCCTCTTCCTAGTAATTAAAACTCAATCTTGTTACTAGTCAAGTTGGTTTATACTGGCTTGCATATAAGCTCAGCCTCTTCCTAGTAGCCTCTCATACCAGCTCCACCCAAGAGAAAATACAGAAGGAAATAGTTCCAATTGAAGGAAGAGCCTTCACAAAGAAACACAAAGCCCATCGATAAATCAACTGGATCGCAAGATATAGAGAACCATTCCATTTTAAACGCTGCAAAGTCTAATTGGGCCTCGGTGGAGGGTTTGGTTCCTACTATTGAGTCAAAGGGATTTAGGTCCCATCAACAGAATTGGCGCTAGAAGAAGGGCCTAAGAATGAATGGTTGAGTATGTAATTTATATAGTATTTCTAATAGCCTACAGATTCGTAACGGTCCACATGCATGGATAGTCATTCAACAGATAGACCACACTTACTAAATACCCCCGAAGTGGGTAACTCACCCCAACTCGAGGAAGAACCTTTTCAACCTGAAATACCCTACGCCCTTCCTCACGTGGAAGTGAATCAATTCCAGAGAATCACTAGAGCCTACGCCCGGCAAATCAGCATGTTGTCCTTAACTCCCATCCTCCCTCGAAGAAAAAAACAAAGCAGACCATGGTTAGCACTCCTGATGAAATTTTCGTACACTTCGTAGAAGACTTAATAGATTTCGTGATCACCGAAACCCAAGAACCTCTTGATCGGATACCCAAAACGACAGTCGGAAACATCTCTGAGCCAAACGATTGTTCGGAAGAAGAGGACCTCAAATCAGATTCTGAAGATATGGAAGGTAATAATGATCGTGAGGAGGAAAGGGAAATCCCAATTCAAGACAACCAACCTTGGTTGGCTGGAGATGTCGTGGTTGTCCCAAGATGAGTACATAATCTTCCTCCACATCCGGAAAAGCTGATCCCCACGTACGATCCTGAAACTTCAGGTTTACCTGAATATCATATCAAGAAGTTCATACTCGCGATAAGGCTTATGAATGTTCAACATGAAGATGTATTATATAATATTTCTCCCTACACATTTGAGAACTCAGCTTCCACGTGGTATTTTAATCTGCCGATAAGATCCATAACCAGTTGGACCAAGTTCCAAAAGGACTTTTTAGACAAATTTGCGGAGGAAACTACCACAGGAGCTTTTATGGTTGAGTTGTTCGCAGCCACCATGAGACCGAAAGAAAGAGTCAAATATTTCAATCAAATATTCACGACCATCTTAAACAAATTCCAGCCCACGGCGAAACCAACTCAAGAGTTGCAAATCGTGGTTTATGCCAACGCGCTTCCGGCTTCCATTTCTATGTTCGTAAAAAGGGTCACTAAGCAAACCCTGGCGGAGAATTTTGAAGAGGCCAAGACAATAGAATTCCAGATGAAAGGATGTAAAGAACGACAAGCCTCCTTGATAAAAAGAGAAACCCAGCCCCCTCCTAGGAGAGGACTCCTTTTAACTAGACCGCTAGGGAAACCAGTCGAACAAACTCCCAACAAGGGTAATGGAGATATAGAAGACCTACAATGCATGGTTAAGAAATTATCTAATGAGATCATAGACACGAAGAGAAGCATAGGGGATGGAAACCAAAGCCAAAATCCCTATAAGCATTTATTTAAAAGAAACCAGCCTTTTAAAGCAATTGAACCTCACCCAACC
This sequence comes from Picea mariana, assembly GCA_032191745.1. Classification (NCBI taxonomy): domain Eukaryota; kingdom Viridiplantae; phylum Streptophyta; class Pinopsida; order Pinales; family Pinaceae; genus Picea; species Picea mariana. Next base: position 11,809 of record JASDQU010271573.1, read on the forward strand.
AACTTAAACATTGACCTAGAGAACGTTGCATCTGATTCTTTCTGTACTTATCACCAGGAGAACCACTCTGAAAGATAATTCCCTCAATGGATCCACGCCATGAATTTAATGGCCAATCATTTTCTGGATGAAGTCTCCCTGACCGAACAGTCAAGAAATTCAGCCATGAATATTGCCGATCAGGAAGAGGTTGACCCACCACGAGACACAACCATGCTGGTATGGGATCCTGACGTGATCGTGCCTTCGGATGATCTATTTGAGCCTCGAGAACAACCCACAGAATTTTTGGTAATACAGACACGTAGTAAGAGTCAACCTGGCTCGAAAGATACCGACACCACCTAGGCCTCGCAAAGCAAGTTAACTCCCGATCGCCTGAAAATACCTTTCGCACCTAGTAAAAAGCCTATAAGCATCCATACCCAGGAATCCAACAAACTAGATTACAACGTAGTAGAAGATTTGAAGAAGCTAAAGGCTAATATATCAATTATGGATATATGTAGGATTCCTTAGCAGAAAGACTTTATGCTGCAAGATTTGAGCTCTGTAGAAGACCCGATGGTCGAAAATGGTCAACAGAAGAATCTGTCCCCAACTAATTTGGTAAGCAAGCCAACCGTAAATACCTACTCGTAAGGTAGGAAGGAGAGGCCTTTTGTATCGCCTTTTCTTTTAACATTTGAAGTATTCAATAGGAACCTTCACAATTGTTTGGTAGATTCTGGGGCTTCTTCTAATGTCATGCCCTTGGCCATTTGTAATAAATTAGGTGTTGTCCCTCTCAAAAGTGATAATCATGTCATACAAATGGACAGAACCCAAGTCAAGGTCATGGGATAACTCAAAGATGTGATGATCAGGATAGCGACACATCCTAATTCCGTGCAAGTAACCGACATCATTGTGGTAGATATCCCATAGGCATACAGACTGTTGCTGAGTCAGGACTGGTCCGAGAAGCTAAAAGGATATTTCAGTATAGACTGGGCACACCTTTGGTTAGCACTAAAAGGATACAAGAATATGATCAAAATTGATAGGGAGAGATATCTAAAGCATACGGTTACTGATCTAGAAACCCCGAATGAACCCACGTCTACAGATTTCCCCGTATTGGGCAATTACTCCTGTGATTCCCACTTCGAGGACTTTGCTCCTCTCTTGTCCATTATTCCTCTTACCCAAAACTCCAAACTAATATTTCAATAAGAATCGCTGATGTCGATAGGGGACTCCCTCTTTTGCCAAAATCCTGCGACAGAGCTTATGGGACAAGAGATCGGACAGCAAGAGATCAATGAGGAACAAAAAAAGAGCGATTGTTGTTCTCATATTTGGACCCTCTGCTTTGATGGATCCAAGTCACAAGAAGGGTCAGGAGCAGGATGTATCCTTATCAATCCTAGAGGCCAACGTCATTTCCTATCCTGTAGGCTAGAGTTCGAATGTACCAACAATAGTGTCAAATATGAAGCTCTAGTACAAGGATTAAAGAAAGCCATAGACTTAAGTGTCAAAATGTTGAAAGTCTTCGAAGATTCTGAAATTATCGTTAGGCAAGTCAGGAATACCATACATTGTAATTATCCTCACCTAAAAAACTACTAGCAGGAGGTTTATAGGTTAATAGAATGCTTTGACGCATTTAACATTACAGCGATTCCCCGAGCCAAGAATGTTTTGGCTGACTCTTTGGCCACAGTCGCTTCCAGGCTATCACCCCTAGAAGATTACCAAGCTTCCCGATTCACTGTAGAGCTACTCTACAAACCGTCGGCACCTAATAACATTTCTAATTGGAAAGTTTTTGAAGGGGGTGAACAAATCATAAACTTCTTGACCAACCAGGACAATTTCAAAGATATTGCGATAGACGATGAAGAGCTCCAAGAGAAATCAACTGAAACCGATCCTCGAGAAAGGAGACATATCGGTAAATCGAAGGCTCACACGATCTCGAGGGGGATATCTAATATAGAGAATCCGTTTGATCTAAAGGAATGATTTAAAGGACCTAAAAATGCAAAGACTGGTAGCTCTTGTCCCCTCCATGAAACTATAAATCTTGGGACTCCAGAGAACCCAAAGAATGTTAATCTTGGCAAAACTATATCTAAGGAAGAGAGGAAATCCTACCTCAAATTATTCAGACAATACCAAAATGTTTTCACATGGTTCTATAAGGATTTGAAAACATATGATACCTACATTATTCAACACACCATCCCGTTGAAACCCAAAATGAAACCTTTCCAACAAAATCTCCGAAAGTATCACCCATCCCTAGAGCCTCTCTTGTATCAAGAATTAAGGAAGCTTTTAGATGTGAAGATAATTTTCCAGGTTAGGCATTCCTCTTAGGTGGAAAATATTGTTCTAGTGAGAAAAAATTCAAGAGAAATCCGACTATGCGTAGATTTTCAAAACCTCAACAAAGCTTCAGAAAAGGACAATTATCCGGTCTCGTCAATGGAACAACTCCTGCAGACCATGTCAGGCTTGGATATTTTCTCTCTATTAGATGATTTCTCAGTCTAAAACTAAGTATTGGTTTCAGAGGAAGATCGTTTAAAAACCACCTTCCGAACCAAATGGGGAACCTTCGCTTATAAACGCATTCCTTTCAAGTTAATCAACGCAGGAGAAACCTTCCAAATGGCCATGGATGTGGCTTTTTGGGGACTTATTAATAAGTGTGTGGTAGTGTATTTAGATGACGTAACAATATATTCGAAGAATAGAGAAGAGCACATCCAACACTTAACTCAGATTTTTGAGAGATGCAGTAAATACGATATATCACTGAACCCTAAGAAAACTATCTTCAGTGTCGAGGAAGGTAAGTTGTTAGGTCATATTATATCTCAGGCATAGATTCGCATGTTAGAAAAACAGGACCGCGGAGAAATAAAATAAAACAAATGCAGAAACAAAACACAGAAGACACACAATACAAGAGAGACACAGATTTACGGGGTTCACCCAGTGTGGGCTATGTCCACCAGAGAAATTGCCAAGTCCTTCCTTTATTGTTATCCAGCAAATGAAGGGGTAGAACCTACAGCAAAACCCGTTGTAACTTCCCCTTCTTTCTCTCACAATATCCTATCTCAGAATACAATATTCACCACCATCCATAGCCGCGATACATTTCCCTCATAAAAGAGGGTTGCCTTCTAGGGCAAAAAACCCTAACATAATCTCTACCGTTAGATCTGCGACCTTATAATGAACGGTCTAGATTTACAATGAAATTACAATATACTTTTACAAGGCAATTTTTTCTTCGAGGGCTTCGCCCCCGAACCCCCACTTGCCCCCAGACCCCCCAGCCGGGGGGATAGGCCCCCTGGACCCTGCAGAGGGGGTACCCCCCCTCTGCACTCCCCCGCATGGAAGAGTGTACATACTTCTAGGGTGTAAATACTTCATGGGGTATAAACACAGCTAAAAGTAAAAGACCTATAAATC
>JASDQU010271576.1:713-15285 GCA_032191745.1 Picea mariana
AGTGATAGATCTGAGGCCATAGAATGCAGATCTGGAACCTGCCTCATCATCCAAGAGCTTGGCACCATCTCAAACACAAATTTCCATGATTTTTTCCACTCCACGTTCCCTGTACACAGTCAACACGCATGTACACTCACCCTATACATAGCCAGCCTGTGTGTACACGCACCCTATACACAGACAGCCCACATGGGCATAAGAAAATAGGGTTTTCTGTGAATCCGAGAATTTTTCCGTCAAGATCTCCGACATTGTCGAAACTTTGATGCATCCATGATATCCTCCTCTCGCTTTCTTCCACAGAATAGATCTCCAATCATGCTTAAGAGATCCACACCAATAAAATGCTCTCACAAGAAGCTCTCCATCAATACTCCAAAATATATTCACAAGAAGCTTTCCATTGATCCACAAAAAGGATGATCTACAAGAGACCATAGCTATTTGATTTATACTTTCATTCTCTAGGTCACTTACCCCATTTTTAGGTTACTTAACCCATTTCTAGGTCACTCAACCTATTTTCCTTATTTTAGGGTCAACCACTTTCCATGAATAGAAAGTTCTCCAATACTTTATCATTTAAATAATCCTTCTTGATTTTGTCACTTCATTTTATCATTTAAATAATCTTTCTTGATTTTGTCACTTTACTTTATCATTTAAATAATGATTTCTTCTTTTCAAGCACTTTGACTTCTTTGACTTTTTGGGGCTTCAAGCCATCATATGGGGGTCCTTCAACTTCGTAGAGCCATAACTCTCAAACCATGAGGAGTTATGTGACATTACACATACCACCGGAAATGGCATGTCAAGCACTATCCATATAGGATAGTTTCACCAACAGCTTCATTGATCTTCATCTCATTAATCTGCATGCAAGCATGAGTCCTCTAACCATTCTTCTAGGATAACTCAATCCGTAAAGCATCTTGCTGTGAGGGCTTTCACCATAAGGGGACCACTTTGGAGTTCAACCATTTGTGCACCTTATCAACCATGATAATACAATAATTATTCATCTTTGCATCAATTCACCACTACATCATATATATCAACTATGCATCATGTATCAATGACAACTCATTGATCCATCTTCATCAATTGGTTTCCACTTTGAAATCTATCATTCTCATCAAGGACAATACATATCAATCATCAATCAATTAATTACTTGACATCAATCAATGACATCAATCAATCAAACCATTTTCATCAATGACGTATGATCCAACAATCTCCCAAATAATCAAACCATTGGCATCAATGACAACATGATCCAACAATGGTAACTTCCTTGTGGATAAATAATTAGCTATATCTACAAACCATGGAGATTTATTAGATATAGCAAGTAAATTCTCATATGGGAAAAAAATCTTCCACTGTAACACTCTCACCAGGATTATTAATGTGAGAAAGAAAGTTTAGCACCTGATTGTCCTTTCTAGGTTGATCTATGATAGTAATGTTGAATTCCTGCAATAATAATAACCATCTTGTTATTCTACCCTTAGTAATTGGTTTATTCATTAAATACATAATGGTAGAATGATCTGTATGGACAAAGACTTCATATCCAGTAATATAATGTCGAAACTTATTTACAACATGAATAACTACCAACATTTCCTTTTCAGTCACTATATAGTTGAGTTCAGTTAGAGTTAAGTTTTTACTGATAAAATAGATAGCATAGGTTAGAAGGTTTCATTTTTGACTTAAAACTACTCCCACTGTTGCATCAGATGCATTTGTAGATATGAAAAATGGTAAAGCTTCAATATCAACCCGTCAATATCTGTGCTGACAAAAGTTTTTCTTTGAGTTTGGAAAGAAATTTGGCAGTTAATATACCAACAAAATTCAACATCTTTTAGAAGTAACTTGAACAATGACAAGACTATTTTGTTAAAATTTTCTATAAATCAACCATAATACCCTGCATAGCCTAAGAAACTTCTAACATCTCCTTGGTTTGATGGAATTGGTAATTTGATAATGATTTCTATCTTGGTTGGTTCTACTTTTATCCCTGTAGGAGACACATGATGGCCAAGAAAAATTCCCTCAATTAGCAACATAAAACAATATTCATTGTTGACTGTTATATTTATCTCTACGCATCTTATTATAAAATTTTCCAAATTAGCTAAAACATCAAAATAATCTCCATATACTGAAAAATAATCCATGTCAACTTCTACACATTCATATATGAAATCAACAAAAATATCTAAGACTGCCCTCTGAAATGTAGCCAGTGCATTACATAATCCAAAGGGTGGTACTTTCTAGGCATATGTCCCCCAAGTACATGTGAATGTTGTCTTGCCTTGGTCCTCCAAAGATGTTTTGATATGATTGTGGCCATAGAATCCATCAAGGAAAGACAAATATTTCCTTATTGCTAATGTGTCCAGGACTTGGTCAATGTGTTGTTGGTTGCAGCGTCATGAGATATTCTCCATATCATTCTCCTCTGGACTCAGTTGAGACATCTGTGAGAGAGCCCATGTGATGGGTGTGTCATACTCCTATGGACTGAGTTGAGATGACATGTGGTCTCTTGTCGTGCTCCTCTAGACTGATTTGAGACGAATTGAGATGGTCTCCTATCTGACTCCTATGGACTTACATGAGTCGACATGAGATGTCTCTCTAGATGGTACTCCTATGGACTGAGTTAAGACGTCTGTGACAGAGCCCATGTGTTGGGTATATCATACTCCTCTGGATTGAGTTGAGATGATGTATGGTCTCTTGTCATGCTCCTCTGGACTGAGTTGAGACGAATTCATATGGTCTCCTATGAGAATCCTATGGACTTAGTTGAGTCGACATGAGATGGCTCTCGAGATGGAATGCCTATGGACTTAGTTGAGTTGATTTGTTGAGAGTGACATCCCTGTGGCTGAGCATACGTGGACATGTCCCTAGTGACAAAGCACTAGAGGATGTGTGAGATCCCTTGCTATATTATTAGAGAGTGAGACTTTGGTAAAACCCTAATTTGTGTTGTAAAGGGTACAAGTCGGCCCCACCATGTAAAAGATAATTAATATTGAGTCAAAGATTAATTAAATTTTAAGTTTTTCAAGTCGAACCTATTGTGCCAATAGACACATCCATTTGATGTGTCTAAGTCTTTTATTTATATGAGAGATAGATCTCCATTGTGGATCACTCTCACTTGTCTTCTCATGATTTCAGACCTACTTGTACATCTAAAGTGTGCACTTTCCCAGGCACTAGCTTTATCAGTCGTAGCAACACCCTCTTGTGTGCTAGGGTTTGGTGGTTGATGGTGGATCTTCTCTTGGAAATATAAGAAAAGAATTGTTGGTTTTTTCCCTTGATTGAGAAGGGTTTTCCCGGGATAAATTCAGATGTCTTTTGTGCATGGTTATTCTTCTTGTGATCTTGGTTTACTGCAACACTTGTGTATGGTATTGCTGCGTTGTATCTTATGCTAAATTGAAATAAACTACATGTATGAGCTAAGCATCATAAATTCAACATGGTATCAGAGCGAGTTCTTGAAGATGACTACTGCACAATAATTAAAAGTGGACCGTGGGGATTTGAGGGCTACTAGAACCTATGTCGATGGTTTAAGGGAAGGGTTGGACCCCTGTGATGAGGTTTTAAGGATGGATGTAGGAATATTAGCCTTGTCCGAGCCCTGTTGATGGTCTTAAGAAGGAGACTGCAGCATAGAGAATCCTCTCTAAGGCTGCGCAACTAGAAGGAACCCTAAAACCACAGAACTAACCCGTCCCCTTACAAAATCACGGGCTGATTTTTGGGAAGAATATGAGCCAGCGAATAGGTGTTATCTGAGGCAGTCTTGTGGCATTTCTGAGGCCTATTCTATAGCAGAATTAAGGATATGACAACAAGAACTTGAGGCAGTTTTAAAGTAACTTCTGAAGCATTTTTTGAGGCAACTTTGTGGAAGATATGAGGCTAGTTTCAGATGAACAAAGTGAGTTTTTATAAGTATGTTCTAGGAAGTGTTATGAGGTATATTTTGAAGCATTTTAGGCTAATTCTAAAGTGAACTCAAGGTGGTTGTTCTGGAACAGTTTTGTCACAAATTTTGAATCAGATCCAATAACAGTTTTTGTGACAGTTTTTGGGCATGTTCTATGGTTGTTTATGAAAGAGTGATAAGGAAAATTTATAGGAGTAACCTTGGCGAGTTCCAAACCAGGATTGAGGTCCCTCTTTTGAAGAAAATTAAATGTATATTTCAATTGAATATTGATGAATGAGCTTGAGATTTACGTTGGGTACAAATTTCAGGTTTGCTACAGGAAGTATACTAGCAAATTTCTAAATTTAAGTTTGATGAAGTCCTGAGTAAAATTTCTGAAAACTTGTTTCAAAATTGATCCTTGGCGTGACATTTGAGTGTGTGTTATAAGTGCACATTATTCAAGGAGACTAGACTTGCAACTAGTGATGTGAAAGGTTTCAAGCCCTTGTCACTATGAGACTAGAATTGCAGCTAGTGATGTGCAAGGAAAACAACATTAGCCACCTCAAAAGAAGTCAAGAAATGCAAGAAAGAACGACAAGGAGTTCTTCTCTATCTCAGTCTTCTCGGGAAGACCAAAATAAATATTGAGCATGATTTCAGACTAAGGTAAGTTTTGTACGACTTTCCTTAATTGATTTCATCACTACTTTGTAATATATTGATTTTGATAATGAAGGGTATTATCCCTAGTGTGGGAGCCCTCATGACTTGGACAATTATCCCTGGTATGGGAGTCCAAGTTTTCTGGGTTGGTTGTTATCCCTATGGGAGGCCATCTTGGTTATTATCCTAGTACAAGAGGCCAGATTTCTTATTTCATTATTGAAGTGCCATTATCCCTGGTACGAGAGTCCAATTCTTCTTGGTTGGTTATTATCCCAGTACATGAGGCCATTTTGATTGTTCTCCCTACGAAATGTCATCTTGGTTATTATCTTAGTATGGGAGGCTAGAAAACTACTGTAGAGACAATAGAGGACCTGAGAAGACATGGGATGTCTCCGGGTTAGCAACACCGGAAAAGGAAGATGCATGTCCTTCAAAATTTAGAGGGAGTAACTTGAATCAGAGGGAGTCAAGCTATTTGATAAGAAGGAAGAGACATTACCTTCTCCCCCTTCAATAGTTCAGAGGGAGATAATTATTGATCCAGTTGATCCTATAGCTCCAAGGTGATTCCCAGAGACATGGCAGTAGGCTGGGAGAGGCCTGTTGACGGGCGAAATCGATCGTCCGTCAACTGAGAGAGTGGAACCGGTCTGGGGTTGTCTAATAACCCAAGTCGTTTGTGATGAGCCATCCTGACGGGTTTAGCGTCTCCATTAGCCGATCTAAGGTCCTAATAAAAAAAGAAAACTAATCTACAATAACTAATCTAACTAATAATAAAAACTAAACTAATCTAACTAAAACTAACTATTAAAACAAACTAAACTAATCTAACTAAAAAGGAAATAAAACACACTAATAAACTAATCTAACTATTCTATATATCCAATCTATTAACTAATACTATACTAACTAATTAAATAACTAACTACTAACTTAAATAAAACTTATTCACAAAATGTACAATATCTACAATTTACAGATTTGAATCAAACCTGAAAAACTCATTTGCATTCTGCCCTAAGACAGAGAAAGATATTTTTGTTGATTTTATAATTTTATGAACATAAAAATGAAAAATAACTAAACTTCAAACTAATATACTAATTCTAACTAACATATCTAACTAAACATATATCTAACTTAACTACTTAAATTATACTAAACAAACTAACTAACAAATAATTCACAAACTGACCTGAAAAAACGCTCCAGATTTGCCCTGTGTATGATGATTGTCTTAGCTGATCGGAGGGAGGAAACCTGCACCGTATTATCCAGAAGCTTCACGTAAATGATAGCTACATTGCTCTTCAAGTATGATTACAGGACAAACAAGACATAAAAAATCACAACAATCATATGATTTATAAATCTCCACAGTTAGATAAACCCGCATGCAAAGACTTATATGAAATAATTCAATTGATAAAGAAGAGAAATCTGTCATTCATTCACTGAACTAAGTAATTGCTGTATTTTTTAAATGTTGAAAGAAATCAGACATGGATCATATTAATTAAATCACATCATTCTGCAAAAGACTATGATAGCTAAAGTAGTCTATAATCAATTGCTAATGACATGCATAAACTTGAAACAAAAGATTGATATTATGAAAGCGAAAGCTGTAGCAGAACATCAACTTCCGTCTCAGTTTGTATTAGAAATCCATAGCCTGGTTCTCCCACAAGTGCGGATCATCCTTATTACAAAAATAATAAGTATTTATAATTTTTCCACAGGGTAAAACCTCCCTGTGGAAGTTATCAAAACTGTTTACATAAAATCTGGGAAGATATCCCAAGTTTAACTAAACTAGGAACCTAAAATAAAACTAAAACACAAAAATATCCCCTAGACTGTCCAGCATGCCCAATGCAATTCGAATTTACCAGAAAAGGGTCAAAATGGACAAGTTAGAAGGATATTTTATTAATAAAATGATAAAAATCTAATTCTATAGACTAGCTACAGAATCTTGCGATTTTGTAGCTGGTCTAAATAAGACACAGAATCAACATTAAAATCAATTGAAAATATTTTTAAAAATTAAATTCAATTAACATCCAATAGCTATTTGAAAACGAATCATTCAATTTGAAATTGTTATACCATTCGAAATCAAAGAGGATCAAAATCAATCAACCGAATACAGAGATAGGTATACTCTGTTTTTTTTGTTGCCAAGAGTCGGGTAGACAGAATCATAATCAAACAATTTTAAAATCGTTTCATATCCAATTGGAAACTGATATAATCAAAACAAATCGCAGGCAATCGTTATGCTTCCTCAACAACAGGAGATACGACCAAATCCAAACAAGATCACTGTTATAAATGTATTGTCATACGATCTAGACCATGAGCGAGTTAAACCATAACTGACTCATAACTGTCCACAAACGAAATCGCAACAGGATCAATCAATTAATAACAGAGTTCGTAATAGATACCTGGTCGTTTGTTATTATCCAAATGAGCTGACAAGATCGATGTACCTTGATCAAAATCATTTCTTTTAAACGAATTATAACTGGATTTGATATTGATAACAAAGTCAATCAATTCGTTTGCCAATTAAAATCAAACAAAACAGCTTTTACGATGCGAATCCAGCTCATGAAAATGATCAAACTAACTGAAAATAAACAACAATCCAATCAAGTGGATCAAACATCGAGGATTTAATATAGTCATCGCATATCAACAATGTTCCATGATTCGGGTGTGAATATTATTTGCACAGACTTTAATGAAAGCATCGTTTCCAAAAAAACAGAGTCGTTTTTCCCAAATTGGAAACGATCAGAGTTGTATTTCAACTTCGAATATAACACAGCATATGTAACAACCAAACTCATGAAATCATTCGACGATCACCGCATACTAACCATAACAAAAACAAATCATGATCATATGCTAAATCTAGCATGAAGAATTTTATGTTTAAATTGGATACAAACAAATTCACTTGACAACGAATCATCAATTTTAACTCAATCGAACAAATCAAATCCAAATGTGATCGTATTCTAAATTGAGCATGAGAAACTTCCTGTTTAGAGTAGATACAAAACGAATTCAATTGAAAGAAAAATATCAGTTTCATTGACTCAATCAGACAAGCGACCAAATTAAATCCAAACGAAAACCATTCAAATCCAAAAAATCTATCTATGGCTAAACTAGGAATGATCAAATCGCATATTCAAAACGAAATCCCATTTTTTAGCAAAGAAAAAATATACATGATGAACCCATTATGACAGAGTCATTTCAAAATATAACAGAGCTATTCGAAAACCAAGTTCGAATCGTTATATTAACCCTGATCATTCACACAACTAGAACAATTTTGAAAATCATACATGTATGATGAGCAGATGGTTTGATCACAACAATTTGGAATTGACAACTGCAGTGACTGATTCAACATTCTTGAAAACGATGGAGCCGGTTGTCTTCTGCTTCTTATCAGTTTCTTGGAGTTTGTCTCTTTGGCTGGTCAACACTACAACTTGACTTTCCAGCAATCGAATTTTAGATTGGAGTAGGGGAACATCAATGTAGTATCGTTCCAACCATAAATCGCATTGGTCACAGGACGACTGTGTGGGTTTTGAAAGAGTAGGCGAGGGTTTGTTCATATGGCTGAGGGTTCCATTAGGCAATTTAATGCTTGGGTAACTGGGATCGTTCCTTAGGTAGGGGGGAAGATTCGTCATGAAATCATAAGGTGGTTCGAGGCATAAATCCTGTGAGTAAGGGTACTCGCTGGATAGAAAATGTTCTATGTCAGAATATGAATCCTCACTAAGGACGATAGGCTTTGACTCAGCAAAAGGTTTAGGATTGTTCCTTTCCATTCTCGAAATAAGCCGAGCGTTCTTTTTACCCTTGGCATTAGCTGTAGGGTTTTCCTTAGCCTTTTTGCTCATAAGTTTCTTTATAGCCTTGGCCTTCTCATTTCCAACGTCTAGTAAGTCAAAAGCAGGGTCGACCGAAGGCTTAGGAGAGGGCAATAGGATATGGAAAGGCACGGGTGGCTGAACATTGGTTTCAGTAATCACAGGCTTGTCGACCTGGATAGGGTCTGTATCACAAAAACCATTTTGAGCGATGAAATCTCTCCAGCTATCACCATGTAAACTCAAATGATAAACAATGATAAGTTTAATGAGTCCATGGTGGAACAGGCTATTGTCAGCCTTCTCTTTTTTAAACCTTTTCAAAATTTTATATAGGCTGCGCTGAAAGTAGAAAGGCATATTCAATGAGTATCCCATAAAATTCATTAGCAAATGTAGGTGATAGAGAAACACAAGTCCATATCGACCTTCATAGGTCACGAATTGTTTGACTACCATCAAAGTATCATGCCATCGTGGTTTAAGTGCAGAGATGGGCATACCTCTATCACAAGAGGTGACCTTTCGGGAGACGAACAGTAGCGTCCATGGCACCTCCTCGACCTTAGAATTTTTGAACCAACGCTGTCCCGAGGAGGGTAACCCTGTAGAAGAACTAATAAACTTCTCATCAATTTCCAACTGTATGTTTCCCACCTTGGCTCTATAGCCATCGAAAGTCAAAGTGAAATTTTCTGCAACACAGAGATTAAAACCCTCGAATCGCTATATGAAGGCGAGCCATCCGTTTTCCTCCAAGTCTTTGCGGGCATTGTCAAACATTAACAAGGCTTGGTTGTCATTTGGCTCGATTCGCATGACTGGTGCCATGGAGCCGAGCACATGGTAAACCCAGGGTTTAGATCATAGCACACACAGGAGCAAAATGCACAAAGGGTACTTGGGCTAACAGAGGTGAACGAGGATAAGGGCTAGGCATAAATGTTAGCGTGCGAAGGTGGTGGAGCTTATCTCTGCCATGCAAAATAGTTATTGCCAATAGTACCACTGCCAGCGTTCATAGTTGTTCAACCCATTATAACATAGTTCAACAATCATGTCATTCTCCCAACCAATGAAATCAGTGGTAAGCGTATCAACCAACGCGCGCAATTGAAACATTATGCCATAGTTTTAAACCATCAATTTTCAATTTGAAACCAATACCAAAGTTTAACCATGGGCCAATGTATCAGCTCATATCAATAGTTTAACCAATGCGCCAATGGGTGTTGATATATATCAATAGTTATGAAAACATGAACATAGGCATTATATCAAGAGACATATATAAAAGATTCAATCATAACCCCTATGTATTTTCATGAAACCAATGGTCATGTAGGTCAAATAAAACGCAAATCCAAATGCCAAGGCATTACAAACTCAATGAAACCAAGTCACACAATCAATACAAGAATGTCCAATGAGTATAGTTTGAAAGTTTTTCCAGCTGCATAATGATAAGTGAAAAGTAAGCGCAATATGCATATTGACAAGGATCATGTAGCTCAAATGCAATTTCGAAAGACTAAGTTTTCACGCTTACAGTCATGAAAAAAAAATGAAGGTAAATGGGAAAATGTCGTAAAAAATAAAAGTGTCATGATTTGAAGATTGCGTCGAACAATTGATGTTTGCAAAACATTGGTGTAGGCAGCTTATAAGACAATAAAAAAATGTGAATTGGCTGCCAACAATGGCGACACACTGGTAGAAGCAATTATCTCTGCCAAAAGAAACAAATTCATATTAGGACAGCAAAGATAATTCCAACTCAAAAATAACAACCAGAAAATCGTATAAACATCATCATTAACCAACTATTCCAGCAGTGTTTCAAAAGATGAAAACTGATAACAATCTTAAGACCAGCAAGTCACGATATTAAAGATATAATATCCAATACTGTTGGCATAGCCACTGCTGCCAGCAGGCGTCCATATCCTCGGCAGGGTTGCCATTTAACCCACTCTAACATCTGTATCCTGCCAAGAAGTTATGGATCAGAATAAAGGACATTAAAGAGGTTACTTATTTTCAAATTTTCATATACCCGACATTGCTTTGCTTCCAGCGGGCCTGTTTAGTACCTCGACGAAGTTGCCTTGGCTCCATGCATGCATTTACCCGCTGCTAGCAGACCTGTTCAGCATCCCGACAGGTTTACAAGCACTTCCCACAGCTCTTATTAATACTTTATTGTTTTTGTTTTTTATAGATATATATTTGAGCGGGGTGACGCTGAAAATTATGATATTTTAACATATTTTTTAGACCTCATCAGAAAAATAATTTTTTTAGAACTGTCCTTTATTTAGATCCAGAGATGTTTTATTTACAAAAACAACTTCCTAAGAAAGGGAGACATCATTCTGAATCATTCCTTTACGGAATAGGGACAGTGTAAAAAGATAATAGATGATCATGACAAGCTTTGCTCAGAGATTGAAATCAGTGATCTTCTTTCAAACAACAGACTTTTCCAACATAGATATTAATTCCAAAAATATACCATTGATGTTTGTACAAATTATTCAGAAGTTATTTCAGCGAGGGAAATTTCTATTGTCTTTGTCTAAAAAGCTCATTGTACAGGTATGTGTGTTTCAAAGCAAACACAAACTGATAAATTCAAAGAAAAATCAAAAACTAAAAAGGAAATAAAAAGCACACAAAAGCAAGATATGTACATAATATACAAGGGTTGTCATCAAGCAAAGTATATTTTCAGGGCTTGGCCATTCACCGGGTAGGTGTCAAGCTACCCTTCTAGGTTCTGCAATCGAAAATAACTGGGACCCAACTTTTCAGCAATTAAAAATGGTCCAAGCCATAAATTTTGAAATTTTGTGTGCTCTCCCTTTCCCTCGTGTGGTTTGTCCTACTTTAGGACAAGATCGCCTACTTCAAAATTCCTATCAGAAGCAGAATTAGAATCAAACCATCTTTTAACCAATTGTTGATGTTGATCTAACTTACACTTAGCTTGGGCTCTTACCTCTTCTAGCTTCATCAAAGCGTTAATTCGGTTTTCCAAAGGTGGACAATCTTCTTCTTGGACTTTCTGTGACAACTGAAGCGAAGGAAGAAGAATGTGAGGTGGCATAATTGCTTCTCTTCCATAAATGAGAAAAAAGGGGGAGTTACCTACAACATCTTTTGGGATTACCCTATCAGCCCACAGTGCATTCAACAGTGCATTGTGCCAATTCTTGTGATTTTCAACCACCGTTCTCTTGATTATTTTGATCAAGTTCTTGTTTGTCGATTCTGCCAATCCGTTTCCCTGGGGGTAATAGCTAGCAGAATACTTCAGCTTAATTCATTTTTCCAAAGTGAACTCGCTCATTTCAAGAGAGGAAAAGTAATAAGAATTATCGAAAACTAAACATTCAGGGATACTGAAGCGAGTGATGATATTCGAATTTAGAAAGGAAATTACCTTACTGGTGTTGACAGTTCTTAACGCAACAGCTTTAGACCATCGGGTAAAGTAATATATGTCTATCACAATAAACTTGTGCTATTGTGAGGACGGAGGGTTTATTGGACCTATGATATCAAGGCCCCACTGCTGAAAGGAGAACCTACTGTAATGGGCTGCAAAGGAAAGGCTAGTTTTTGTAACCGCTCTGATGATTTCTGACAGATGATACATTTACGACACAAGGCATGGGCGTCTCTAAACAACGTGGGCCGGTAATAATTGGATATTAAAACCTTATGAGCAGTGGTGTCACCACCAAAATGACCACCATCTTCTCCTGCATGCAACTTGAGCAAGACTTTTTCTGCTTCGTCCTTTTCGAGACAATGCATCAGTACGCCGTCAAAACTCTGACGAAATAGGATACCATTAACTAGATGAAAGGAGGCAGACTTTAATCTCAACGCTCTTCTTTTGGCGGGGTCAAGGTAACGGGGGGCTGACCCATGTTCAAGACAGAATCTTATATCGTCGTACCAAGGACTTACAGTGTTTTGTGTGCAACAGATTAGACTTTGATCACTTGGTCCTAGGTTTGACGTATCACTTTCTTCTTGTTGTCCTGTTGTTGAATCAACAACTAACTTGCATAACCCTTGGCCTCTCACTATCTGAGATGGGGTGATTTCTAAGTCATACTCCTGCAAGGAGGTGACCCAGTTGGCTCTTTTTTCTCCTAGTTCCTTTTGCACTAACAGGTTCCTCACGGTTGGGTAGGGGACAATGACTTTCATCCTTGACTTCAAAAGATAGGACCGGAAGTGCTTGACTGCTTTGAATACAACATAGGCTTTCCGATCTACTGCTGGGTAATTAAGTTCAGTGCCTTTGAAAGCAGATCTCATAAAGGCAATGGGTATTTCATTGTTCTCGCCATTCTTTTGGGTTAGGACGGTGGGATAGGAACGGTCTGAAGCAAAAGTGTAGAGTGTAAAGTCTTGAGAAAAATCAGGGCTCATGAGAGACGGATCATCTATTATGGCCTTGCTTTATTGCATTAAAAGATTGATTTTCTAGGGGTCCCCAGTGATATTGGGTGTCTTTCTTAATCAAATTTTGTAAAGGCCTGACCATTTCAGAGAAACTGGGGACGAATCTTCTCACGAAGTTAATATGGCCTAAGAAAGACTGCATAGATTTTTTGGATGTAGGAGGGGGAAGTTTTGTGATGACTTGAGTCCTTTCAGGGTCAATAATCATCCCTTCACTAGACACAATGAATCCTAATAGTTTACCCTATTCTACTGCAAAGACGGATTTTTTGGGATTCAAGGAGATGCCGTATTTATGACATCGCAGTAGGATGGCTCGTAAGTGAGCTAGATGATCATTTTTGTTTTTAGAAAATACAGTCACATCATCTAAGTAAACTACGACGGACTGATTGATTAGGCCTCGGAAAGCAATATCCATTGCTCTCTGAAAGGTGGCACCAACATTAATCAATCCAAAGGGCATTTTACAATAATCAGAAGTGCCCCACGGAGTACGGAAGGTAGTTTTAAGTTGGTCTGGTGGAGACATCAGGACTTGGTTGTATCCCGAGAAACCATCTAGTAAAGATAGCCTCTTAGAACCAAATACCTGTTGAAATATCTGTTCCATGGGCGGGATAGGATAGTTGTCTTTATCATACGCTCTATTAAGGTTCCGGAAATTGACGCAGAGTCGAATTTCCCCATTTTTCTTCCGGACTGGGACAAGGTTAGAAACCCACTAAGTGTGTCTAATGGGAAAAATTATCTTAGAATTTAGGAGCTTATTCAATTCTTTTTGAAAAGTCGGTTCAAGCTTGGGGTGCATTTTCCTCAGTTTTTGTTGAAAGGGTAAGGTTTGGGGCTTCGTCGGAATGACATGTTGTATGATATTAGGGTCAAAAGTTTTAAGGTCATCATATGTCCATGCAAATACATCTTTGAATTCTTTAAACAGTTTAATAAATGCAACTTTTTCTTCTTGAGAACATCCTAGCCCTAGATTAATGCACTGAGGATTTTCATTAGTTCCTAAGTTCACTTTTTCATAAGATAACGAGGAACTATTGGTTTTACAATTGACCGTCTTTTTAAATTTATCTTGAAAATCATAAAACTTCTCTAGTCTAACTACAGATTTTGGGATCGAGTTTACCATATCCGATGAAGATTCGGGAGTCCTCGGATCTGGTATTACTGTGAAATTGCACAAATTGTCATCGTGTGTGTGTTCGTCTATCACCGCTCCTTGAAAGGTTTCTTCCATGTGCAGAAAATTAATAATCTGTTGATCATCGTCAAACACTCTCCAGTTCGTGATGTTGTCGAGGACAGATGGCCGAAACAACAGCTCAACGGAGAATGTGTCTGGGGACAAGCCTTCTGCAGGAAGAAGTTTAGAAGCTACATTAGCTAATAAATCTGCTTCAGAGTTATTCAATCTGGGAATATAATTTATATTGAAAGCGGAAAATTTACTCATTAAATTCCATACCTCAGACTGGTAGCTTTTGAGATGCGGAGACAGACAGTGGAT
>JASDQU010271581.1:0-15285 GCA_032191745.1 Picea mariana
GTAGGATAGGGAATAGGCCAATAAGATCATCAATGCTTCAATGGTGGAAATTGAAACTATAACATATTCCCCCTAATGTGTGATGTTTGAAGAGAAAGTGATGGCCAAAATACATTATAAGTATTCAAAGAGAAGTAATCCAGGGTGAAGGTCACTAGAATCCAATCTAAGAACAACAACCAATGAAAAAAAAAGTCTTAATAATCAATTCCCAAGTTGGGCATATCCATGCTCAAGTGTGATGACAAGCATGCCCACCAATCAAGTGCACTATGAATCCATGAGGAATTTATATATAGAAAAGTAGTGATAATGGCCATGAAAGAGATACATAGTGGATCCATGTCAAAAGAGATCATAGACATGAAAGAGATACATAATGGATCTATGTCTCAAAATCAATGAAGTATCTAGAGGCAAGAGTTAGATAACTGATTATTGTTGGCACCCAAAGTTTTGGGTTCATTTCGTGCATGCACACAAATGAAGTTGTGCATGCTCATTCCAAATTTTTGCGTGGACCTAAGGTAATGTGCAAAGAAGGAAAGTGAGTGCGTACTAGATAGAGTTTTGATAATGCACGCTAGGCCTAAAATATCATCAAATTCACACTATTCCCAATTTTGATGCACATCGGAAATCAAGAAGACGCACGCCAGAATCATTGGGAAATCCTCTCAAATGATTGTTGCCAACAACATACTGGATTGTGAAGTTGAAAAAATATGAGATGGAAAGGAAGTTAAGATGTCCCTAATTCTTGAAGCTACATGGACTGTAGGAAAGTAACAGAAGCATGAGAGACATATTTATTAGTAGAATGAGTGGAGCAAAGCAGAAAGAGACAAAACTCTCGAGTAGAGAAAGATATAAAAGGAAGCATTGATATAAAAAAATGGGGCTAGATAGCTAGATGTTTAGATGAGATCCATCGAGTCCTTGATTTTGAGATCACTTTGAGACTGTGTAATATTGTAATGTCTTTGATTATAAATCTATGCCTATTGTATGTATGATCTTTTGAGGGATTATGCACAATGTAGGGTGATGTACTTCCAAGAATTTATATAAAAGGAGATATGAAGCTCTGTTGTTGTCTAATATATTCTGTTTAATGTATGCCATGTGTTCTGGATTGAAAGATATAATAAAGTTGTTGCAATTCTAAGTTCTTGTATGTTTGTCAAATGTTATTTGGATATGTGTGTGTATTTCTTTACTTCTTAGTAATAAAAATTTGTCGAATATGAGTCGTATGAATACCAGCCCAGATGGATCTATGTGTGTTTAATCTTTCATCCCTATCACAAGACCCTATGGTATCTATGATCCTCTCTACATATCAAGTGAGACCTTCCTCAATCTTGGCCAATGATTGATATGCCGATGCTATGGGTTTTTGTTGGAAAATTATGGGAGAACCTTGGGTATAAACTCCCTAATGTTAAGAACAAAAAATCAACAAATGGTTCCATTTCCAGGACCTCGAAGTCTTGTAGGGAATGATGAAGGAATTAGATGAGGAGGAATCCATCTCGAGAGGAAATTCAAGACTGTATGATTTCAAAAGAACAAGAGTTTTCCTTGCGGGAAACCCAGGCACTAAGGGTGAATGTAACGCAATGGAAATATAGCCATCTATACACTAATATGCATGAGATTTGTTTTGTTGAATTTCATTGTTTGTTGCATTAGTGACTAAAAATACAAATTGCTACCAATTATATAGTCTGGCGTTTGGAACCAAATGTCTAGGATAAAGCCATGCTTGAAAGATTGAATGCATTGGATGATGAATGGACTCAAGCTATTGATTTCTAGTTTTCTCGAGTGAAAGAAGGATATATTGTTGAGATTATTGTGGAGTACACTAATTCTTTCAACGAGGCTGAAAGAAAGTTTACAGAAGGTCCAATAAAATGCATGCTAGAGGAGATTCCACTTTGGATAAAGATGATGTTTGTGGAGAAAGGGATAATGCATGTGAAGCCTGAAAAAATGGATGAGTAAACTCCCCTAGTGCTGGGATGGTTTTCAAGGACGGTGGAAAGTCAGAGAGAAAATAGATCCATTGAGGAAGATTTAGAAATTGTTGAGATGAAGTGGGGAATGATATGGACCCATGGGATCAAAGGATAAAAAGAGTTGAGAGATACATAAGAATAAAAGTAGAACAGAGAGGTGGAAAAGAGTTATCTAAGGGAACATGATGAGGGTTTGGGCCCAAAGGGAAGAGAAAAGAAACAACATCAGTTGGTAGTGTAGAAGAGTATGCTATGCCATAATGGAGTACAAATGAGGATAGGCCCATGAAGATGCATGGCATAGAGGATGGGATATCCAATGGGGATACCGGTAGTAATAGTAGTAAGGGCCTAGGTAATGAAGTCCACACCCCATGGATGTTGTAGAGTGCCACAACCTTAGAGGAATATGAATCACAAAGTAGTGGTGCGATGATAAGATGAAAACATGGCTTGCAAAGAAGTGGTGTGTTGTCAGAAGAGGAAGATAGTGCACAAAGTAGTGGCACACAGATAAGAAATGAAGATAGAAAACAATGTTTTGGTGCATCAAAAGATGAGGGAGATGGAGGCTCACCTAGTGGTGGGAGAGTTGAATTGGAAATAATATATGGTATTTCACAATTGCAAGTAGGAAACTCTATGGGTCACCTCACGAGAAATTTTAGAAGAAGATGGAATTGCCCCCCCTTTATACCACCCCCCTTGTGCATTTTTAATCAAGAAGAAAGTGCAACATATAGTGAAGAAATCAGATTAGAAGAGAGGAGATGAGTAAATATAAAATTTTAGTCAATGCTAATTCACCCCAAGAAGTATTGGTGTCTAGAAATCAAACCCCTAGTAGTCAGAGAAGAGGAACTAGCTCGAGTTTGAGGATGGAAAATTAGGATAGTACCCTGAGTCTACCCATGTTTCATGGAATGAGTAAGGATGATGAAAAAAAAATGGGTTTATATGTGAATTAATATAGTCTACGAAGAGAATCATAGATGAAACAACAAAGATTGTGCAGTTGGAGACCAATTTCAGGGATATATCCTTGACGTAGTACATGAAGTACAAGTCCACTGCATTGGTGGGACAAATGAGGTCCCTGGCAGATATTAAGTAGGACATGCTTAGGGAGTTTCAAAAACCTAATTCAGAGTCAGAATGTATCATAGAGATAAAGGAGATCAAACAAAAAGAAGGAAATATCGTATGGGATTATGACCAACAGTTTAAATTTTTGTTGGATAGGTTGACGTTCCAAATATAGGACGTGCAACACAAAAAATCATTTATTATAGGGCTACTTCCCAATATCTGAGTTCCACTCACACAACAAAAGGTAACGACTCAAGCATAGGTGGTAGAAACTACAATGTGCCTCGAAGCTATGTCAAAAGGGGAGAAGTCATCAACAGGTTTGGCGTACGTGCAGTCACAACTGGCCAGCCTGACAATGCAATTACAGGATATGGACTAGGAAAAGGTCATGCACGAGCACATATGGTGTACTTGAAAAAAGACACAATGAGATAAAAAAGAAGGTCATTCTTCCATAACCTAGGAAGGATTTCAATGTTCATAAAAATAAATCAAATTCATAAGGAATGGATTCTGCTACAATGTTTATGGTATAAGAAATATTATCGACTCATCTTATCGCCACTAACCTCATTGAGAAAACAGATGAAGCCCATAAGAATCACATAGTCAAAGATACTTAGGGGATAGAGTCAAGAGGATGGATACCTATGAAGAGGCACTATGGCCTACCTGGGGCCGATGTGCTTCCATAACTAATCAACATCCATGACCGAGAGGCATAAGAAACATGCGCGGTGCCCCTGATAGATCATCTATGTGAATGTACAAAGATGTCTCTGTCACACATTTGACCCCATGGTCCCAGGATTCTCACACATTTATATGGTGACATGTCTGTTTCTATAGCACCTGTAAAAAAGATACTTCCCAAGGAACTATATCGTAAATGCTATGATATTCTCAGAGAAACCTACCATTTAATGCATAAGGATGGCTACATTTTCTAGATCCTTAATGTTGGTGGTAGCATCTGACGTAATGTCCAATCAGTTAAAAAGGTGATGGGACTACCAGAATAAGGTTCATTTGGACGAGCTAGAAGATGGTGATGATTACTCCCAACACACCTCCTAGTTGTCTTGCAGTACCCATTGGGTAACTTTCCATTCTCTCAATTGATGCTATCCAAAACCATATAGAATTTCCTCCAAGTTATAAAATGACCCCTAATCCTAGTTGAAAGGGACCAATAGCAGAAAGGGGAAAATAAATATCATCCTCCATCCCTAGCCATAAATTTCCCATAATCCCATCAAAATAATTCCTATGGCCTCATCAAGCAGACCACTTGGCTGGAACAAATATGGATTTTCCACAGACCGACAAATAGAAGAGCCAACATTACCTCAAAATGATAATTTCAGAGGTTCCCAGACAAGGAGAGTACAGGATGTCCAATTCACTGATTATGATTTTCATGACCCCAGGAAGTTCCCAACCTTGTCATTCCACCATTATTCCCGTACCGTTCACAACACAGATGAAAATCCATTAGTACTCACACAAGAGTGGGCTCAACCCCTCAGACAAGCAAGAATTATCCCTCTAATTGACTACCCTCACTTTGGGCATAGTGGGGTCATAAACTTGTGCTTTCGCCTATTATTCACTCGACTATACAGTAGGTAATTATGGTTGGGGGTGAAGCATATGGTTGACGAAGCCACAATCCTTCACGTTATAGTTCTACCCATGCAGGTAAATGAGATGGAGAAAGCCTTAGCCGCTAAATATTCTTCTCAATAGGATATCTATGAAACGTATAGTGCCTTCCATGGTAGGCCTGGGGTGCTTATTTCATAGATTATTGCCTGATCAGTTCATTTTTCTACAAAGTTAATAGTCTGAAAGATCCTGCACAACTGTACCAAGGAGGAGTGCCCTATTAGGATTGTTGTTGCAATTGAATAATGCTTCTCTAGGGTTTAGATGACATGGGACTTATATGTGCTAAATGAATTCATTGTTGACTTCTTAGAAGCCCAAAACACCGAGAATAAGTTTCATTATAGTTGGATTCTACTACCTCTCACCACGATGTTGTGGCAGCCCCCTCAAGGCTTTTATCAACCTTCTCACAATTGACCTGCCTTTGAATCCCCCCATTTCTTGCGATTTCATGAGAGCAAGGACCCTTGCACCAAATTATCCAATGAATATTTGTTTTAGAAATGGTAAGAACAACTAATTCATTTCACTACATTGCAAGAATGCATCGTGTGCCCACTCAGGGATAGGTATAATGGTTTCCTTTTATTTGAATGTAATTTACATACCATGTTCATCTATCCCAGTGATGATCAAGGAAATTCCACGGAGATAATTCCATTTTAAATTACCGAAGAAGATATCCAACAAGGCGTGGTTGAATGGATTGCACATCTCCAACCACTTCCAACAGAGGACATTGCTACTCGCAAGACACACACTAAGCGCAGTCAAGACCGAAGGAAGGCTAAAGTCGCACGACAATAGACACAATGCATGGTCTCCTAGGGTAGTGGTTATAATACTTATGCAATCGAGAAGTTCTCTCGGGACCCCCAACCCATGCAACTGCCAGTCCAATCCATAAAGGAAACACATGACTTCTTTTCCTCCCAGGGAATGCGCCTCTAAGATTATGGCTATCACAATAAGAATGAAGGAGTTCAATGTAGCATGAGCCGAACAAAAAAATATGTCTGATATGATCTCGGTTGCAGATGATAATTCGTTGACCTTGTTTACTCAGCTCTCCGATGTGCAAGTTGTTGTCGACCCTCTCATCGAGCAACTCAATAACACAGACTTGAAAACATCTCAGATCATATTCATGGAAGTAGAGGCAGATGTTTATTGTACATATTAGATCCATGATTACTTTAATGAGCCTGAGTGCCAGTTTAATCAGTTTGTGTAGGACATCAAAAGAACTGTGTTGTCCATTGCTGTGGTAATTCCATAAATATGTTGGCTTGAGGATGAGCCAAGTAATAGTGGTGGGGTCTTGTTGGCACCCAAAGTTTTGGGTTCATTTCGCACATGTGCACAAACGATGTTGTACACAATAATTCCAAATTTTTCTGTGCACCTAAGGTAATGTGCGAAGAAGGACATGGAGTGTGTGCTAGAATGAATTTTGATAATGCACACCATGCCTAAAATATCATCAAATGCATGTTGGTCCCATATTTGATGCACATCAAAAATCAAGAAGGTGCATGCTGTAATCAAGAAAGGAATCATCGGGGAATCCTCTCAAATGATTTCTTCCAACAACATAAAGGATCATGGAGCTAACATAAGATGAGATAGAAAGGAAGTTAAGATTACCATGATTCTCGAAGGCTATGTGGATTGCAGGAAAGTACCAGAATCATGTGAGGCATTTTTATCAGTAGAATGAGTGGAGAAGAGAAAAAATAGATAAATCTCTCGAGTAGAGAAAGCTATAAAAGGAAGAAACAATATAAAAAATGGGGACAACTAACTATATTTTTAGATGAGATCCATTGAGTCCTTGGTATCGATATCACTCTTAGCCTATGTAATATTGTAATGTCTTTGAATATAAATCTTTGTCTGTTATATGATCTTTCGAGGGATTGTGCACAATGTAGGGTGATGTACTTCTGGAAATTTATATGAAAGGAGATTTGAAGCTTTGTTATTGTCTAATACAATCTGTGTAATGTATACCATGTTTTCTGGATTGAAAGATATAATAAATATGTTGCAGTCCTAAGTTATTATATGTTTGTTAGATGTGATTTGGATATCTGTGTGTATTGTTTTACTTCTTACTCCTAGAAAGTTGTCAGATATGAGTCATATGAATATTAGCCTAGATGAATCTATGCACATTTAAGACTTCATCCCTGTCACAAGACCCTATGGTCTCTATGATCCTCTCTGCATCTTGAGTGATGTTGATATTTTTATGTAACTACAAAAGATATTCTTTTGTATTTGTATTGGTCAAACCTTGAGAAGGTTATTATAATATTATTGTATAAATCGACTCAAAAGAAATTATTATTTTATTGTTATCCTTATTGTAAAAGTCAAAACGACCCCTCTTAGGGTTGCATACTTTCAGGAGTCAAGTTATGTGTATAAATAGAGTTCGAGTTCCTCTCATTTGTACACACACACAACTATCCTTCTCTTGTGTATTTGGAGCATATCAAAGGAGGTCTAGCGCAGGAGGTCTTGGTTTCTTGGTCTTTGGTATCTTGGTCTTGAAATATTTATGGAGAGCTATAATGTGACATTGTACTGGTTGAAGGAATCTATATTGAAGAACTGGTTGTTGGGTTTTCTCCCGCACAAGGGTTTCCCAAGATATATCTTGTGTTATGTGATTGTTTATCTTTCAGTGATCCTATTACATGCAATTGTTAATGAATGTTAAATAAAATAACTGTAAATTCTAAAATTATAACATGGTATCAGAGCAGGCTTGAATATAAAACAATT
Organism: Picea mariana; assembly: GCA_032191745.1. Taxonomy (NCBI): domain Eukaryota; kingdom Viridiplantae; phylum Streptophyta; class Pinopsida; order Pinales; family Pinaceae; genus Picea; species Picea mariana. The sequence goes on from JASDQU010271581.1 coordinate 7,581, forward strand.
CACATATCTAGAAGACAAAAGGAGCCATTTTTCTTGATAGGAGTGGTTTCCGGACAAGACAAGAGCACCAACAAGTGATCCCTAGTCGAGCGCATATTTTCCCTGGATCATATCTTTAGAATCTAGACATTGTGATTTAGGGGCAGGATGACTACCGAAACCAAGATTGATGAGAAGATGGAGGGATATGAAAACTTCAGATCTTGGAGGTACAAAGTATCCCTCCTCCTAGAAGTACATTATCTATAGGAGTTCATTAAAGAAGAGGTTTCAGAACCAGAGGGAGATGAGGCTAAAGAAAAGCATAAGAAGGATATGGTCAAAGCAAAGAGGATTATTGCATGCTCCATTAAGGACCATCTTATTCATCACATATATTCATTATCCACTCTAAAATAAATAATGGATTCCTTAACCTGACTATTTGAAGGAAACAACATCAACTGAAGAATGACCTTGAGAACTTAGTTAAAGAATGTGAGGATGCATAATTCAGAAACCATCCACTCTTACTTCTCAAGAGTGAACTAGATCAAGGAGTATATATAATCCATTGGTGATACAATGAATGGAGAATAAATGGTGATGACCACCTTGAATGGAATCCCAAGGTCATGGGATGGATTTATTCAAGGGATATGCTCAAGAAGGAATCTACCCAAGTTCAGTAGGCTATGGGAAGATTGCAACCATGAAGAAGCAAGGACGACAACAAGAGAAGAGAATATGAAATATGATGATCAAGCCCTATATGCCCATGCCAGGAAAGGAAAGGAAAGAGCAAGAAATAACCCTCCTCAACCAAGAAGTTTCAGAAGGGTCGAAAAAAATAACCCAAATATCATATGTTTTTGTTGTTAGAAAACTAGACACATTGCTAGGAATTTTTCCCTCATTAAGAGACCGAGGGAAATTAAAGGAGGTAAAAGGCATCATGTTCATACAACTGAAGATGATGAGCCACCCAAGAAGGTTTCAAAATAATATGAATCAAGTGATGAGGAGTATGTTCTTATCTCATCCCTTACACGAAGTGTCACTCATGGAAGTGACATTTGGCTGGTGGACAATGGTGCTTCGAAGCACATGATAGGTTATAAAGACTCCTTGTATAACCTTATTCATAAGGATTCACCACACAAGGTTAAATTGGGAGATGACTATCAATGTCCGATCAAAGGATTAGGAGAAGCCTCCTACAAGTTAGACTTAGGAAAGCCAATGAAGATGCAAGAAGTTCTCTATGTCCTTGGATTGAAGAAGAACCTTCTCTCGATTTCAACATTGTATGAGAAGGGTTACAGAGTTTCATTTGTTTATGGAAAAGTTCTTATGTTGCCTAGAGGGAAGACTTTTGATGATGTTATGGTGATTGGAGTTCAAGAGGGAGGACTCTACAAATTGAAAGGGAGATCATATTCAACATTAATTCATGACACTGTGAATCCCAATGAATTATGTCATAGGATATTTTCTCACCTACATTACAAGTACCAACAGAGTGTGAGAAACATGGTGATGAGACTACTAGAGATTCTAGAAAAACCAGATGATGTGTGAAAAGGATGCACACAAGGCTAGAACATGAAGCACTCCTTTCCCAACAACAATAGTAGACCCAAAAGAGAATTGGACATCGTGCACTTGGATGTGTGTGGACCGATTTCATAATATTCACTAAGTGGGGACGTATATTATGTGTCTTTTATTGCTGATTACTCACGTAAAAATTGGATCTATTTGTTGAAGGCAAATAATGAAGTTTTTGGAAAATTCAAAGAATTTAAGGAACTCATAGAAAACCTCACAGAGAAAAAGATAAAGACCTTGTAATTAGAAAATGTAGGATAATTCAATTAAGAGGAATTCAAAGAATATTGCAAAGAAGTTGGGATTAAGAGGGAGGTTTATACTCCCTATAATACTCAGTAGAATGGAGTAACAGAAAGGAAGAATTGGACGATCATGGAAGTAATGAAGGATATGATCCATGATCAAGATATACCTATGCATTTGTGGGAAGAAAAAACAAATACTGCACTATACGTTCAGAACATAAGTCCCCACAAAGTACTTGAAAACAAGACACCATAGGAGATGTTTTCAGGAGAGAAGCCGAAAGTCAACCATATAAGGATATTTGGCTGCCTCATATTTGTGCATGTCCCCAAGGAAAAGAGGACAAAATTGAATCTATATGGAAAGAATGGCATATTTTTTGGTTACCGTGACACATCGAAGGAATACAGTCTGATATTTATTCCTCGTCACCACAATGTTGAGATTAGCTGAGATGTCACCTTCGATGAGAGTGCAACTTTCATTAATTCAAAATAGGACTATGCAAAAGAGGTCCATGAGGAGGAAAATGAAGTTACTAGAGTTCCAGAGGTACAAGCAGTTGAACCAGAGGAAGTCATTCATGAGGATACTGACATGGAAGAACCTTAGAGGCCATAATATATGCCTTATCGCAATAGAATACCAACTTGGGAACAAGAGCTCATCATAGATGCATAAATATATGGTTCCCCAGTAAACATATCTCAGGGAAAGTAAGAAGCTAAAACCATATTCCACCTATGTGGCATGTTTGTGTGATATCATGGATGCAGAACCATCCAGTTATGAAGATAATGTTGAAAAGAGGGTATGAAAGGATTCCATGGGGGGGGGGGAATATCAGTCCATAGTAAAGAATGATGTCTGGGATGTGGTCCCCAGACCGAAGGAGAAATAAGTAGTAAGTTCAAAATGGATCTGTAAAATGAAACAAGCAGCTAATGAAAATATTGAAAAGTATAAGGATAGATTTGTGGCTCGAGGATTCTCTCAAAAGGAGGGCATTGACTATGAGGAGACATTTTCTCCCATGGCGAGATATACCTTGATTAGGACTATACTTTCATTGGCCGCAATAATGGAATGGAAGGTGCATCATATGGATGTGAAGACAAACTTCTTGAATGATGAAATACAAGAGGAATTATATGTAGAGAAGGGATGATTTTAAGGATGGAAATTTATTTTAAAATGTATAAACCTTGGCGAATATTACTAATCCTTTATATGTCAACTATAAATGTTTGGCGATATTTTTGTAAAAATATTCAAATTTTTAAGTATTTTATATATTTTTTATAAATTTTTGGCGATTTTTAAGTTAAAATAATTTTATCCTATAGAATTTGGGTGAATCATTTTTAAAATAGAAAATCTCGTTTTTGGAAAAACCATGGAAAAATAGCCCATGAGCGAAATTTAGCCCCTAAAATCATCCCTAATGTGGAGGAGCCACAAGGGTTCGAGGTACATGATAGGGAGACTTATGTGTGCAGATTGAATAAGGATTTATATGGATTAAAGAAGGAAGCCAGAGCATGGTATGGAAGGATCAATAGTTTTTTGACGAGCTTAACATTTACAGAGAGCAGTGTAGATCCTAACCTTTACTTTAAGGTTGTGGATGATGGTATGGTAATACTATTGTTGTTTGTGGATGACCTGTTTCTAATAGGTGTGGAAAATCGCATCTCAGATTGTAAGAGAAAAATGTCTCTTGCATTTGAGATGAAATATATCAGGATGATGCATTACCTTTTGGGTCTCTAGGTATGGAAAATACATGATGAGATATTTTTGAATCAAGGGAAGTATGCATTGGAAATCCTGAAGAGGTTTGAGATGTTGGATTGCAAGACAATGGTTACACCTATGGTATCAAATCTGAATTTTTTGCAAGATACAACTTCAGAGACAATGGATGTTACTTTATATAGGAAAATGGTGGGTTCATTGATGTACTTGACGAACACGAGACCAAATATATGTTTTGTTGTGAACACCCTGAGTCAGTATATGGATCATCCTAGGCATGTTAATTTGGTTGCAACAAAACATGTGATAAGGTACCTTAAGGGTACATTGGTTTATGGTCTCATGTATGTGACAGACCATGATTTCAGGTTATATGGATATTCGGATTTAGATTGGGCTAGAAAAATTCATGATCGGAAGAGAACTTTGACATATTGCTTCAATCTACGCTCCAATATGGTTTCGTGGAGTAGTAGGAAGCAGTCATGTGTAACACTCAATATGGCTGAGGCTGAATATGTGGCAACGTGTGGAACATGTAGAGAAGCAGTGTGGCTTTAGAAGTTGTTTTATAGGTTATTTGGTCTCAAAATGGAGGTGACCTACATTTGGTGTGACAACCAGAGTATCATGAATTTGTGAAGGAATCTGGTGTTCCATGACAGGTCGAAGCATATCGAGATCAAATATCACTATATCATGGATATGGTGTAGAGGGGAACAATGAGGCTCCAATATGTGACTACTGAGGAGTAGGTTGTAGACATGTTGACCAAGCCATTCTCAAGGATGAAGCTTGATCACATCAAGGAAAAGCTTGGTGTGGTCCCTCTTTAGAGGGAGTGACAAGGTACAAATGCATTGCAAGGTAGTGGATTTCCTGGGGACATGTTGTAGCTATTTGAGAGCTACCCACAGGCCTTGGATGCATTGGATGTGAAGTAAAATGGGTGCACATGATGAGATACAAATGAATTGTGGGGTAGTGGATGTAATGGTGACATGTTGAAGCTATTTGAGAGCTATCCACAGGCCTTGGATTCATTGGTTGTGAAGTCATGTTGTAATATGAATATCTGATGATGTATAGATTCATATGTTCAATAATCAATGGTCATAAGCTCATGTGACAACAAAAAATACCTTCCTAGTTAAGAGGGAGTGTTGATATTTTGATGTAATTATAGAAGATATTGTTTTGTATTTGTATTGGTAAAACCTCAAGAAGGTTATTGTAATCTTATTGTATAAATCAGCTCAACAGAAATTATTATTTTACTGTTATCCTTATTGTAAAAGTCAAAATGGCCCCTCTTAGGGTTGCATCTTTTCGGGAGTCAAGTTTAGTGTATAAATAGAGTTCGAGTTCCTCTCATTTGTATACACGCACAAATCTCCTTCTCTAGTGTATTTGGAGCATAGAAAATGAGGTCTAGCATAGGAGTTCTTGGTTTCTTGGTCTTGGTCTATTTGTGGAGATATATAATGTGACATTGTACTGGTTGAAGGAATATATATTGAAGAATTGGTTGTTGGGTTTTCCCCCCCATGAGGTTTTCCCAGGATATATCTTGTGTTTTGTGATTGTTTATCTTTCAATGATCCTATTACATGCAATTGTTAATGAATTTTAAAGAAGATAACTGTAACTTCTAAAATTATAACATGTGATACCTTCCCCAGCCTTGGTAGAGGATTGATATTCCAATGCTTTGGGGTTTTAGTTGGTCAACTATGGGAGTGCCATGGGTCTAAAATCCCCAACATTAATAAGGACATGCACAAGCTTGGAACAAAATTCCAACAATCCTTCACAAGTACCGAGGTCAGAAGTGGTATTGTCCAAATGCAACTTGGGAAACAACATAAAAGGAGTGATGCTACTACATTCATGAGGTATTCAAATCAATTTTCATGGTATGAGTGTACAATATTTGAATATATTTGTTCAAGTCCAACATAGTGAGACATCGTTTGATTACCGATGATTGATGTTTAACATTAAAAAAGGTGAGACAACCCACCGATAATGATAATGGGCATCAAGGTACCTAGTTCAATCTAGCAATTGTGAATAGAGGATTTGAAGTCGAACACATGGTAGAATCTATCGATCATGGGACATTGATGTATTCCCACTGTCAATAGTGAGGGAACCTGCCTCTAGTGACTACAATATGCAAGGTACTAATAATGACTCTATATCCTTATCCTTGAGCAATATGTGTTGAAGTCGATAGGAAAAGATCCGATGGAAGGATCGAATTAAGGCATCCCCCATCAAAAAACATGAGTAGAAGAAGGCCAAATATTTGGTAGCACTCAGATGAAATTTTGAAATTAACACCACAAAGTATGTCTTCCATGTGCACCAGATGTAAATAGCACATGAAATAGACCGTATGAATAACAACCAATAATGAATACTTCCAACAAAGGCAAGGAAACCATCAATGGGGATAAATGGAATCCAAGGTATTGCACAATTACCAATGTGTGAATAATGTTTTATTTGTTGAACAAAAGGGAAACCACTTAGTCAACAACCAATGATGAAATGTCATCGACTCAGCACAAGCTCACATATCAATGATGTAAATAGGGCCATGGTGCGACTCTAGGTCAAACTTTTTGAGCAATGTGGCGTAGTCGATAAGAGTTTAATCTACTAGTAGGAAGTCAATGGGGACCTGTCATACCAACACAAGTATAGAACAAAGATACTTTTGATTATGATAAGTGCTTGACATACGATAAGGTCGAATCACAAATCCAATAATTCTACGAAATGGCTGACACAGGATACAACTTCCTTTCAAAAAGAACAAGACACAATATGTGGCTTAGGAGGCATGAATTGAAAATGAACATTGACATGAGTTTGTAATATAGGAGGAAATGACAGACTCTTCATAGTGACTGGAAGAATAACCAGTTGTAAGAGTAAAAACTATCTATAACTGGTTCATTTTCCTAGAGTCATACAAACCCAAATTGTTGAGTTTAGACTCAAAAATTTGTGCTTTGTTCAGAGGTGAATCTATTGCTACTAATAACAGAAAATAAGACTCATTCCCACGCTCCTTTTTTGAAGATTTGTATTTTTTTGTCTTTTTCATATTGGAAATCCTAAAAAGAGAATAAAATAAATCAAGAATACATGGAGAAGACAAGTGTCACAGGCAAGAAAATTAGTTCCAAGTGAAAGAAACATACCTATGCTCAATGAAAGGAAGCATGTGCAGGATATGGACACTCAGGGGAATGTTTCCTCTTAGGGTATCGGTGTTAAATTTCAAAGGAACATATTGTAAAGATAGAAATTGATGAGAATGCATAAGAGAATGGATGAGAGATAGCAATATGAAGCCGATATTAGGCTCAAAAGAGCGAGAGATAAGTATGCAATGCAATGACAACTTGAACATAAAAGTATTGGATAAATAGCTAGAATAATATTGAGAAGAATATGAGGTTTCAACGCAATGTCATGGAGGGACTAATATGACTTTAGACCCTAATAAATTTTTTATCATGGGCACCAAAAGGCATATTAAGGTGCTATCTATGATGCCCATGATGGTAGGATCTACCATGAACAAAATGACACTTGAAATCAATGAGAAAGGATTTTGTCACCAGTAAATGGAGTTGACCCTATTAAAAATGTATAAAAGGTCACTGATTATGAAAAATGCATAATCATTACCCTATATGCCAGTGACATAAACATTCTCGAAAATAATTGAGAAAACAGACTAGCATGTATAAAAACACCATTATTAATCATATTCCTTACAAAATCTAAGTTCAAATGGCCATCTTGTACAAAACATCAGTTCATTAGGTATCTTAAATGACAAAAATGGTAAAAATAATGTAAAAATGAATAAAAAATTCATTACAATAGTGAAAATTGACCCAAACAACATTTCCTTGTGAGTTTTTACCAAATTTGTGCAGATTGAGTGAAAAACATTCCAAACTTCTAGAGATAATAAAAATATCTACAAGAATCAAAATCACGCTCCGTCAAAATCAAGTTAGCAAGGTTAGAAAGCATTCCACCCTCTTCATTTTCATCCATAAGCTTTTAAATTTCTGCAAG
>JASDQU010271585.1:0-15265 GCA_032191745.1 Picea mariana
ACAACATATCTTGAGAGGATTAGGCTAGTATTTTTCATATTTGTTAGAATATATGTAGAGATTGACATTAACCAGGTTAGATGCGAGGGAATGTAGGTTTTTTTTTTATGATAATACAAGTTTTTCGGGTGAAATACACCCAAAAAAAAACAGGACACGTTCATGATTCTTGTCTTCAATGTATACTCACCTTAAAAAGGAATAAAGGCAATAAACCTAAACCAAAAAAAGCTGACAAGCATGTAAACAATCATAATTATACTCAGAGGATGAAGAAGATCAAAACGCTACCAATCCATAAACTACAAGTTCATAGAAGGATAACACAAAAAAATATAATTTCCATTCGATTTTTTAATAAGACCAAATTTTTATTTAAAAAAAAAAAATATCTAAAATTGCTATTTTTGCTTTTTTTTTATGGAAGCTACTTTCTATAACACTAAATTTGCATTATTTTGATAGATAAAATCCGTGGCTCTAGTTAACTGTTGTAGAGTTAAAATTGCAATATGAACGACAACCCCAAAATAAAAACTAATCCTAATTTGGATTAAAAAAATACATCGAGGAGGCCTCAGGACAAAATCAGGTGGAACAAAGGCCTCATGACAAAATCAGGTAGGAACGCCCCCGAGGGGTAGCGATTGCGACAAACGCATTTGCAAATCACCGCTAGGAACGCCCCCACTAAGATTACCACCACCGCCGTGATCCACCACAACCACGGAATCGCCATTCACAGAGAGAAATTGGAACGAGAAATTTCAATTTCAGAATCCAATTTCAGAATTAAAAAGAGAAATTCAATCATGCAATTTTTCTTAGGGGTTTGTGAAAGGATTTAAATATTACTGTTTCTTGGGACTCGGTCTTGTTACAGGATCAGGACCTTGCTGCGTGGCATGCATGGATACTGCTGGTCTCATATATCTATTAATATTTTAGAGGGTCCAAAGCTGAATTATTTTTAAACATGTAACGAATAAAAAATTAATTGAGAATCGTTATTGTTGAATAACATCCATTCCTTATTTCATTTCTTTTAAACATCCATCCTCTATTTCATTTTTTTTAACTAATCCAACGACTGTATAATTATCCAACGACTGAATCAATCGATAATCGGTCATATATCCTTTATTTTATTTCTTTTAACTTAGCACTCAAACGCGCATAAAATGTGGAAGGTCTCCGCCACCGTCTTACTGAGAACCTGCTTGTAATAATGGCAAATAATTATACAACGACTGAATCAATCGAATAATCGGTGTCAGTGAAGGCAAACTGTATTGACCATTGACTGTCAAAAACAACATGTATCAACTGGCATTCGTGTTTATGAGAATGGCATAAAAGGAAATTATCAGGAAAATATGATAGAACTTCCAGCAGAAGTTTTGACCATCCAAATAATTGATGTAGTAGTAGTGTCTAACCACCCTCTAGTGCGACAATAAGAGGGTCGTAAAGCGCACCAAATATCCAATTAAATATTAGCATAATAAATATATTTGGATACACATTCACTTCATCAAAAAGCTCACTCACGATCGAGTTATTGAAGTGTTATTTTTCCCTACAAAATATCAAGTTGCAGACATTTTCACAAAGTCTCTTACAGAGGTGAAGTTTTCCAACATTCAATCTATGTTAGGAGTTCAGGAAGTTGTTATTAAGGAGGGATAGGCTCTAATGCCTCCTTCCTTCTCCTATTGTGTCTTTTTTGTAAATCCTTCAACCCTATCATAAGTTGTTATTAAGAGAGGGTTTTAGGATATTTAGACACTTAGGAGTTAGTTAAGATCAACTTGGTCTAATGTGTCGTTAGGTAAAAGAGTGTTTCTTTAGTATGCATTTGTAGTTGGTTAATCCGACGGTCATGATATGTTCCCAACATAGAGTGATTTGATGGTATATATTCTCCTCAATATTAATGACTACATTGATATGTGTCTTAACACTCGATTGGTCCATGATATCTATTTAAATGGCATGGAGGGTCATTTGTGGATGATCCATTATGAGAAACTCTCTTATAAATATATCTGTAATATTTTTCTTTTTTATTAATAAATTTCTCCAAGTGGCCACATTGATTAGAGTCGTGGATGTTTCCCCCTAGGTTTTTACCACATAAAAATATCTGGGTGTTGATCTTTGATCTGTTTGTGTGAGTGCTTACTAAAGGTGTTCATCCTCTATGAGAATACTTGTGTTGTTCTTGTAGCTATGAATTCTATTCTAGAAATTATCTTGTTTATTCCTATATTTTGTTTGTTACATGAAGAAGTCTTCGAGTATCAGTTTCCTACTCTTCTCATACAATGAAAAGATGATGAGAGTTTTATCATAAATTGTAGGAAAACCAATTAAAGGTTGCAGGTGAAGTGTGAAATGGCATTCTAAAATCACAAAGAGCATACAATGCATTAACACTAGAGAAGAGTAGATTTTTTTTATGTTTTCCACATTCAATTTATATAAATGTTAATACATTATTTTTATTATTATTTTAGTGGGGAAATCAACAACTAGTCAGGCACATGGTTGTGTTATTCAACTTCTACCACTATAACCCCAGACATGCCAACGTTGCCCCTCATGCAACACACAAGGTAAATCGAGGGTTTCGAATTGGTGACTTCACATAACGAAGTGCTATTTTTATTTTGATTATGAGTTGATATTATATTTATCATTATTTTATATTAATTAATTTTGTTGATTTGACATGTACCACATTAGCATTATAGACATGGCACATCTTCCTTACCTAGATTGGATAAAGTGGCTCTTGATGTAAGGATCGTTATTTTAAGAGTGTTGATATCGTAGACATCATCCTCCTCCATTATCACTCCACGTGTTAACCAATGTCTCTTTAGTCCAACCTCTTGTGATCCTTCAATGATTTTTATCGATGTTTGAAGTAGTGATAGGAAGCCTCTTGTTCTTCATATTGATTAGTTTGTGCTTCTACATCAATTCCTTGATCATAGTCTTACTCTCAATAATCATAAGTTCGGCCTCTAAAAGGAGGATAAAATAAGGTATATTGTATTTAATTTTAAGGTTATTTAGTATGAATCACTTCTATATTTTCTCGATTTTCCTCTAATTTTCTCTAAACATATTATGATCCCAAACCTCATAGCCATGTAGAATCACTAGTATAACCAAGGTATTGAAGAAGAACTTATTTTTTTAACCAAAATTTTATAGCTTTACAATTTTTCTCAAGACCAAAATATGATTTCCAACCTACATTAAATTGTCTTCTTTCAAGTTGTTATTAGCATAAACAAAATTAAATTATCTAATTCGTTTATCTTTAATTATCATTACCTTTTTTTTATTTATATTTATAAACATCTTCAAATTAATACATAATTTTTAAGAATTTTAAGTTTATTATATAAAACAAAAAAAACATCTTACTCAAAAGACAATTTCATCTACATATAAAAGGAGAGATTTATTTCTTGACTTTAAATCATTCACACATTTTTCACATCCCATCTTAACATAAATAAATAACATTGTTATTTTCACATCCCATCTTAACATAAATAAATAACATTCTTATTTAAAATCATTTTTACCTCATTCTACCTATATATTTATTAACCTAGATAACATGACAAAAAAAGCTATAAAACTTGAAAATATATCAAAATTACAAAACAAATATTTTCAATAAACATCATAAGAAACAAGTATTTTAATGATAATGATGAATCTTAAGTAAAAGAAACTTTCAATATTCTAAAGATTTTAGAAAAAAATTAGAAAATTTTAACTTTTTAATATCTTCTTTGTTTAATCTTAATTACAATCAAGAAAATATATTCACCTATTTTGTTATCCCTTTCTAATAAATTAAGGTTTTAATTTTTACCAATTTAAAGTTTGAATATTTTTTTAAGTATTTAATAGAAATCAAATATAGGTTTTCCATGTGTGCTACCTAATCAAAATTACATGTCGGTTAATTTACTTAGCTAAAAAAATTAGCTTTAGGGTTGTGTTGTTAGGTCATCTAATCAAAATTGATGGTTTGGCTAGCGAGAAGTAGCTTAAGGTTTTCCTTATTAAACCAACCAAGTTGTGTATGTACCTCACAACATATCAAAAGGTATAGGCCAGGGGTTTGATAAAACAATTGCATGCCAAGTGTTTGATTTTTTTTTTTACTTGAAACATGATTGGAGAAACACTTATTATAAAGGCTATATTTCATAGTAGGGTTAAGTCACTCCTATGGAACACCTTATGGGTGAATTCCAAGGATTATGCGGTAGATATAAAGAAAAAACTGGATTTTTTATAATGAATTGTAGTGGATCAACTAGGTCTTTTTTAGGGTATGTTTTCTTCTTCAGGTATAGTTTGATTACAGCATAAGAAAATATTTAACCATTATTTTGGTCCTATGATTACATTGAGGAACGATGGGTCCTAAAGTGTCTTCAACTTCAAAGCTTTCAACTTCAAATCTTGTTTCCTTAAAAAATGCACTTAAAAACAATCCCTCTAATTTAGGTTCTCTAACCCCTTTAATATCTAATACATATATAATGAAGAAATAAAAATAAGTACAAAAGTTGTTATTATATAAGATGGATATTATAAACTTACTTTCATTTTATAAATCATCTTTAATCATTTTCAAATTTAATGGTTTCTAGCTTTCCACATCAATTTGTTTCGCTAAATTTATTCAATCGTCAAACCCTATTAATAGTCAACCCTATTGATCATCAAAAAGTATTTCATGAGGATCCATAGTTTTGGGAAAGTATGTATTTTTTTTACCCACTAGTTCCCAGCCTTTGACCCTAATACTATGTCTATGAAAAAATGTCAATTTGGGTTTGTCTCCTAAATGTATCACTTCATGTTTGAAAGTTATCAATTTTTAAAGATATTAAAGATACTTTGTGCTATCATATAACAACATATTTTGAGAGGATTAGGCTAGGATTTTTCATATATGTTAGGATATATGTCGAGATCTACATTAACTAGGTTATGTGGAACAAGATGCCAAGGAATATTTTTTTATGGACTTGGGTTTTTTATTATGAAAATACAAGTTTTTCGGTCTCAAATACACCCAAAAACAAGGCACCTTAATGATTCTCGTCTACAATGTGTGGTCACTTAAAAAGGAATAAAACCAATAAAGCTAAACCAAAAAGTTGACAAGAATGTAGTAATCATAATCATAAGGATAAAGAAGATCTAAATGCTACCAATCCACAAACTACAAGTTCATAGAAGGATAACACAAAAAAAAATATAATTTCCATTCAATTTCTAAATATGATTAATTTTTTTAGCTTAAAAAACAAATTAAAATTGTTATTTTTTTAAATGGAAGGAAGCTACCTTCTTCTTTAACACCAAATTTGCATTATTTTGATAGATAAAATCCGTGGCTCTAGTTGACTGTTGTAGAGTTAAAATTGCAAAATGGATGACAACCCAAAAATAAAAACTAATCCTAATTTGGATTAAAAAAATACATCGAGGTGGCCTTTTGTCTGATGAAAACTGTGTCATGCATCCAAAACACGAATACATACAAATACAATATATCAAAGGATTCATGATGGCCCTCGTATTTCGTTTACCACTAATGACAAAACCAGGTGAATATTTTGTTCCGGCATGAAACCCTACGAAGCCAAAGCAAGAAATTCAACTATAAATAGAGGCCATTAAACAGACCTCTCAAAGTAAGTTATGCATTATACAAATCTCTAATACGGTTAGATTGAAAGAATTGTTAGTTAACAAGTGTTATAATAACCATCCAAATTGAAGTTGGAGCCGCGGGAGCGTATTGGCGATCTTTCAAGAGCCAGCAGTGCCACCACCCCCTCCTCCTCCGCCACCGGCTCCTCCTCCACACCCACCGGCTCCTCCCCCACCACCGGCTCCTCCTCCACACCCACCTCCGCCTCCCCCACCACCTGTTAATCCTCCACACCCAACGCCGCCTCCTCCACCACCTGCTACTCCTCCACGCCCACCACCCCCTCCTCCATCACCGGCTCCTCCGTCATACCCACCGGCACGGCCACCTCCTTCTAAATCTCCGGTTCCTAGCCTCCACGCTGCTCCGCTATGTCTTCTGCCGCCGCCATAGACACCCGAGGGGTAGCGCTTGCGACAAACGCATTTGCAAATCACCGCTAGGAACGCCCCCACTAAGATTATCACCACCGCAGTGATCCACCACCACGGAATCGCCATTCACAGAGAGAAATCGGAACGTAATCTCAGAGTTCACTCCAATTTCAGAATTAAAAAGATTTAATGCTTAGGCGTTTGTGAAAGGATTTAAATATTACTGCGCAGAATGAATGCTTTGTCCAATCGCCGTGAACGAGACGCAAAATATAAGGGAGTGGGTCTTGTTACAGGCTGGGTTTCCATTTAGGATGAGGGTCTTGTTACAGGCACGTCTCATATATGTACTAAGATTTTAGAGGGACCAAATCAAAAGAGAATTGCTATTGTTGGATAAACATCCATTCTTTATTTCATTTCTTTTAAGTACCACTCAACATCCATCCTCTATTTCATTTCTTTTAATTAATCCAATGACTTAATAATTATCCAACGGCTGAATCAATCGAATAATCGGACAGATATCCTTTATTTTATTTCTTTTAACTTAACACTCAAGCGCGCATAAAATGTGGAAGGTCTCCGCCGCCCTGTTACTGAGAAACTGCTTTAAAGAATGGCAAATAATTATCCAACGACTGAATCAATCGAATAATCGGTGTAGTGAAGGCAAACTGTATTGACCACTGACTGTCAAAAACAACCTGTATTAACCGGCATTCGTGTTTATGAGGATGGCATAAAAGGAAATTATCAGGAAAATATGATAGAACTTCCAACAGAAGTTTTGACAATCCTGATTGATGTAGAGGAGAAGCAATCCATTTTATATATTTTTTTAAATACTCGACATGTGCCTCCTCAAAGCTGTAAGAATACTCCATCATGGATACAAATTTATATGTTTTTTTAAATACTGACAGTGCATCTGTATTCCGACGGCCCTTTCGTCTCACTTTCGATGCAATAATACACTTCTGGTGTTTGACGCTCTTCTGACGATCCAAAACGTAGTCAATATGGTAAATTCATCAATGAATTGTTTCTGGTGTCTGAATTACGTTATTTATGGTGTCGTCGGAATAGTTTAGGCGATGACAGTTTCCGTAGTAGTGGCAATGACACGTAAACCATACGTTTACGTCGGAAGTAAGACGACATGTAAATATATGTCAGAAGTGAGACGATCATTTGCATCACTATAAAATTGAGCCTTGGACGACACGTGTCTGTAACAAATGTCGGATGTGAGACACTTGTCGGAAGTGAGATGGTACCAGAAACGACGTTTGGAGGGGCCGATGTTTTTTCATGATCCCGACAACATCACGTAGAAAGGGTCGTTGGAAAATGACCCAAATTTACTAGTGAGTTGTAAATCGAGATCATGAAGTTGTGTTGTCACATATATGTTTGATGTCACTTCAATACCAATTTAGGTTGGGAGGACGATTCCATTGCATCTGGAGCACTCATTTTAATTAGGAATGTCTTTCTTTTCACTCGAAAATGTTTCCTTTTTCCAAAGATATGGCCATTTTAGTGAGATTCAGAGGTATAAACCCTGGATACACCCTTTTAAATGTTTGTAGAGGTAATATTTCGGTTTTATTTCGGTTTATATTTTGTATTTCTAGGTTTCTACTCCTTTCGATCTATGTGTTCTTTTTCCCTATGATCTCTTCAATCTCGGCAAAACAAAAACATAGTGGAAAGGGTTTTCTTATCTATGTATGTTCTTTGTCGTGCAATCTGTTTGATCTCGGTAAATAAAAAATAGAGGAAAAAATTTCATTTTCTGGGTAATATAACCAAGATCTAACGCTTGATGTCATCGAGAAGGAAAAAAAATTTCTTCTGTGAAAATATCTTTTTATGTGAACGCTCTCTAAGGTTGTCAACAACAACAACACCCCCAATCCTCCTTCTAAACAGTGTAATATGTTTTGCACTATCTCACTTGGTTAGAAGTTGCCTTATTAGGTAAGAGGTCTTGAGTTCAAGTCTTTTTTTTGTTACTTTTATTGAAAAAATTCATGCATCCATTGTAAAGTGTATTTCACTTAAATTATAAAAGTGAATCACTATAAGTAGCTTTAATATTTTATTTTAAGTTATTTATTTTGCATGCAACTTTCATTTATAAAGTAACTTCAATGTAAAAGTGAGCCCCCTCTTATTCTATAAAAGTGGGTCACTTCATAAGCAACTTATTTGTAAAACTGAGGTTATTAATAGAGGCATCACCACGTGGACCAAATTTTACTTTCCACGTGGCTCTTTGTTTACTGTTTATGTCTTTTTTCAAAAGGGAATAATTTTCACATGGTCATGTGGAGTCCAAATGTTTTAATAAGATGGAAGCTTTAGAAGCAACGATGAAGAAGCACAACATCAATATTGATTCTTCTTTTTCTTCTTCTTCTTCTTCTAATGGAGATGCCCGTTCTACTTTTGGTTTCTCCTTCAATGCAACTTCTACTTCTTTTGGTTAGTGGCTTAATGATTTTGGATCATATTATCATATGACTAAGGATAAAGACATATTTTATTCTCTAAATGAATGTGACACCAAGAAAATATTTGTTGATGATAATAGATCTCTTAGTGTTGTAGGGTTTAGAACAGTTCAGGTAGATAATGGTCATTTCAATTATGTTTTATATGTTTCAAGTATTTTCTGCAACCTTCTATCAGTATATCAAATTAATCATTTAGGTGAAGGTAAAATGGTAGAGTTTTCACCTCACCACGCTGTAATCAAGGATCTAAAAGATCCTAAGAATGTTCTTGCAACTAGAATCATTGATGATATTACTAGGTTGTATAATTTTGAAAAATTTCGGTCATCATCTTTTCCATCAATTTTTGTTTCTCATTCTGATGACTTGAGCAAACTTTGGCATGAGTGATTTGGTCATTTGAACCATCGCTCATTGCAACAACTATGTAATAAATAGATGGTGACTAGTCTTCCTCTTGTTTCTTGCATAGATAGTGTTTATGTCAGTTGTGTTCTCAGCAAACATCATCAGGACAATTTTTGACAAGCACGGCTCTTGGAAAGCCTCATCCCCTTTGCATCTTGTTCACAATGACTTGTGTGGTCCACTTTCTTCTCCTTCTTTTTCTGGGTGTAATTATTTCTTAACTTTCATTCATGACTTTTCCAAATGAACTTGGGTTTACTTTTTAAAACTTAAGAGTGAAGTGTTTGACAATTTTTGGGCCTACAAGGCCCTTGTAGAAAAACAATCCAGCCATCAACTTCAAAGGTTAAGAACAGATAATGGAGGTGAATATGTGAACAAAAATTTTAGAAGTTATTGCATTGCACAGGGCATCCAAATGCAACACAATGTTCAATATACACCACAACAAAATGGTGTTTTTGAGAGAAATAATTGCATATTAAAATAAATGGCTATGTATATGATCCAATCGAAGGGATTAAGTCTAAATTATTGGACGGAAGCCATTAACTATGAAAATTACATAGAAAATCACACTCCCATAAAGGATCTTAAAAATATAACACCAAAATAAGCATGGAATATAATTAATCTAGATGTAATTAACTTCTCTGTATTTGGCAATGTAGCATGGGCTTGCATTACTGATGAGAAAAAAAAATCTTTATAGATTAAATGTGAGAAGTATATTTTTGTTGGTTATTCTGAACATGTCAAAGGTTACAAAATTATTCAACCTCATTCAAATGAAATTATTATTCCAAGAGATGTTAAATTTGATAAAAATATCTTGGCCTGCGAACCTAATTCGACATTTTTTCCTTATTCAACTTGCGATCCATCTTCATCGTGTGTTCCTTCTTCTGTTCATATTTTGGTTTCTTCTTCTTCAGATGATGAGATGAAAATTCACCTCCTCCTTCTCACCTTCCTTCATATGAGTCCAATGAATATGAACCTGCATCAACACCACCACTTCCTAGATGGGTCTGTTTAACATGAGAAGCAATTGATGATCTTGTCGTTGATACTTCAAATCTACATTAGAATCATTCACATTTCTAGCAAGCCTCTTCTATTTTGGCTCAAGTTTTAGAGATTCATGATCCAAAGAAATTTGCAGAAGATTCAATTCATCCAGATTGGGATACAACAATGAATGAAGAGTATCATTCTTTCATAGAAAACGATACTTGGGATATTGCACCTCCTCCGAAAGGAAGAAAACTTGTCATATGTAAATGGGTCTACAAAACTAAGTATGCATCATATGGAAGTGTTGAAAGACACAAGGATTGGTTAGTTTCCAAAGGGTTTTCTCAAGTTGATGGCATTGACTATAATGAAACCTTTTCCCCTATAGACAAAATGAATTATATCTGCCTTGATCTATCTCTTGAAACCTCACATAAATGGGAGGTCCACAGATGGATTCTAAATCCAACTTCTTGCATGGAAATTTACAAGAATAAATATACATGGAACAACCTCATGGCTATTTACAGAATGACTCCAGCGTTGTTTTCCGCCTTAAGAAATCTCTTTATGGTCTTAAGAAAGCTCCTTGACATTGGTATGCAAAAATGGAAAACTTTCTTCTTGATACTATCTTTTCTAGATGTCATTCTGACCCAATTTTCTATACCAATAAGGTAGGGAGTAATCTCCTAATCCTTGTTATTTATGTTGATGACCTTATCCTCACTAGTAGTGACCAAAAACTTTTAAACCATGTGAAAACTATCATTAAGAAGAAATTTGAAATGACCGACTTGGGATATTTGCATTATTTCCTTGACCTCCAAGTTTTGCAAACCAAGGAATTTTTCTTTCCCAATCTAAGTATGTTGGTGACCTTCTTCATCCTTTTCACATGAAAGATTCAAAACCATCCCCTTCTCCCTACCAGTATGAAATCAAACTTGTTACCACCTATACTTTTCTCAAAGTTGATGACACTGTGTACTATCAATTAGTTGGTAGCCTCTTCTATTTGACTCATACCCATCCTGATCTTTCCTTTGACATTATTATAGTTTCCCAGTATATGAAAACACCCCATGAAATACATTGGAAAGTAGCTAAAAGGATTCTTTGGTATGTCTGGGGTATATTTCAGGTCAGTATACATTACAGCTCGGGGGGGGACTCCTTTATTGGTTAGTTTCAGTGCTTCATATTGGGTGGGAAACCTTGATGATCGAAATTCTACTATAGGTTATGTTTTCATCTTTCATTCAGTACCTATCACTTAGCCCTGTAAGAAACAATGGGTTATTTCTCTTTCTTCGGCAGAAGAAGAGAATCGAGCAATGGTTAATGGAATCCAAGAAGACTTGTGGCTTCGATAGATCCTTTTAGAGTTTGGATTCCAGTAGTAGCATACGACCACTCTCTAGTGTGACAATAAGAGTTTCATCATGCTCACCAAATATCCAATTAAACATCAGCGCAACAAACACATCAAGATACACATGCAATTCATCAAAAATATCTTACATGATTTAGTTATTGAAGTGCTCTTTTTCCCTACTGAATATCAAGTTGCAGACATTTTCACAAATTCTCTTACAGAAGTGAAGTTTTCCAACATTCGATATATGTTAGGAGTAACTCATGATGTTTTCATCAAGGGGGGATAGGCTCTAATGCCTCCTTGCTTCTCCTATTGTGTATCCTTTGTAAATCCTTCAATCCTATCCTAAGTTGTTATTAAGAGGGGATTTTAGGATTTTTAGACACTTAGGAGTTAGTTAAAATCAACTTGGTCTAATGTGTTGTTAGATAAAAGTTTGTTTCTTTAGTATGCATTTTTAGTTAGGTAATCTGAAGGTCACGATATGTTCCCGACATAGAATAATATCACGATTCATATTCTCCTCAATGTCAATGACTACATTGATTTGTGGCTTAACACCTGATCAATCCATGATCTTTATTTAAAGAGCATGTAGGTTCATTTTTTCGATGATTGATTGTGAGAAACAATCTCACAAATATCTCTGTAATATTTTTATTTTTTATTAATAAATTGCTCCAAGTGGCCACGTTGACTGGGGTCGTGGATGTTTCCCAATAGGGGGTTAACCACTTAAATATATCCATGTTTTGATCTTTGATCTGGTTGTGTGAGTGATTACTAAAGGTGTTCGTCTTCTATTGGAATACTTTTGTGGTCAAACACTTTTTGTTTTTCTTGCAGCTATGAATTCTATTATATAAATTATCTTGTTTATTCCTATATTTTGTTTGTTACATGAAGAGCCCTTCTAGGATCAGTTTCCTACTCTTCTCGTACAATGAAAAGATGATGAGAGGTTTATCATAAATTTTAGTAAAATCATTCAAAGGTTGAAAGGGAAGTGTGAAATGGCAATTTAAAATCACAAAGAACATACAATTCATTAACACCAAAAACGATTTTGTGATTTTTCTTACATTTTCCAAATTCAATTTATATAAATGTTAATATATTATTTTTATTTTGATTATGAGTTGATATTATATTTATCACTATTTTATATTAAGTAATTTTGTTGAGTTGGTATGTACCACATTAGCATAACAGACATGGCACATCTTCCTTACCTAGATTATATAAAGTGGCTCTCAATGTAGTGATAGTACTTTTAACAGTATTGATATCTTAGTGGTCATCCCCCTCCATTATCACTTCATGTTTTAACCAATGTCTCTTTAGTACAACCTCTTTTGAGCCTTCAATGACTTTTATCGATGTTTAAAGTAGTGATAGAAAGCCTCTCATTATTCATAGTGGTTAGCTTGTGCTTCTACATTAATGCCTTGATCATAGTCTTGCTCACAATAATAATAAGCTCATCCTCTAAAAGGAGGATAAAATAAGGTATATTATACTTAATTTTAAGGTTATTTAGTATGAATCACTTCTATATTTGCTTGATTTTCCTCCAAGTTTCTCTAGACATACTATAACCCCAAACCTCATAGCCATACAAAATCACTAGCATAACGAAGGTATTGAAGAAGAACTTATTTTTTCAACCAAAATTTCATAGTTTTACAATTTTTCTCGAGACCAAAATATGATTTCCAACCTACATTATTACTTTTTTAACACTGCAATTCCAATTCATTTTGTGATTGTTGATTAATTGGGTTGGTTTTCGTTGATGTCCACCCTTGAAGAAAGTTTGGTAGCAAATTCTGGTAGCACAAAGGTTTGGGTAATGGACCTAAGTTTCTTTGATGTATAATGGTAAGATTTTTGATATATTTTCAGGTAAGACTATTTTAGATGGATAGTACATATCATGCCATTTCCGTTGGTATGTGGAACGTCACATAACTCCTCACAATTTGAGATTTATGACCTTACAAAGTTAAAGGACCCTCATATGATTGGCTTGAAACCCCAAAAGGTCAAAGAAGTCAAAGTGCTTGGAAATAAGAAATTATTTAAATAATAAATTGAAGTGACAAAGTTAAAGAGGATTATTTAAATAATAAAGTGAAGTGACAAAATCAAAGAGGGTTATATAAATAATAAAGTGAAGTGACAAGGTCAAGGAGAATTATTTAAATAATAAAGTAAATGGAGAATTTTCTAATTATGGAAAGTGGTTATAAGAAGGTTAACCCTAAAATGAGTAAAATGGGTTAAGTAGTCAAGTGGCTATTGGATACATGGACAAGTGACAATTTGGGCAAAGTTGGACATAGGTGACTATGTGGACAAAGTGGCCTAGAAGATGCTTCTAAGGAAGCTACTTGGAGAGTATAAATAAGAGGAAAGACTCTCTCATTTTAAACAAACTTGAGCATATTGAATATCTACAGGTGACTGAGGTAACCAAAGTATATCTAAGCTGAATTTTAGAGGGAAGGTGAAGTAAAGAAGGCCGAAATTCAAGGGAGGATAAATTCTTTTGATGATGTTTTCTAAGGTATGTTATTTACAGGGCATCTCACAATTTTCACAATAAATTTTTTTCTAGAATGATTCAGACCGTGAAATTTGGAGGCCATTGATAAAACATATACAAGTATTTGTGGCACAAATTTCATCTTGTGGGTCATTGTATTTTTTCGAGTTACACTCCATGGAAAATAGGGTTTGTGGCTAGTCCTGAAACTAGTCTAAAACAAGTGTTTCAGGTAAAAACATCATAACGTCTTTATAACAGATCCAAATTCAGTAAGACCAAATTTTTTGGTTAGAGTAAAATTTGTAGTATTATGTGTACAATTTTTAGATCCATACAACAAATATTCTGTGTGGGGCACACTCTACAAGTTTGCTTTCTAGAATAAGCCATAATTCAACAAGGTATGCCATTTTTTCTATAACTCATTTTCTGAGAGGTTCCAAGTAGTGAAACCTGGAGGAATTGCATAAAGCACACTGAAGAACATTGTGTACTATTTTCAGATCTATATTCATTACAGGTACATAGTTATGATTATTTCAAGTTAGGCTTGTTGACTAATCCAAAACTAGTCATGTGAGACTAAAGTAAAGTTTGATGAAAATGATAGTCTCTTGTTGTTAAAGTTAAGGATGGTTTGCAAGTATGTTATCATATACACCAAGTCTATTACAGAGTTACAAATAAGATTTGGATGATGAAATTGATGAGGGATTTTGGTTGAGGTTGAGGTACAGATTGGTGCATGGTTGATGTACTTGTTTATGGTACAGGTTGATTACAGGTTGAAGTACAGGTTGATGTATGGTTGATGCATAGTTCAGGTTACTGGTATAGGTTGTTTGGTACAGGTTGATTGGTACAGGTTTACAACAATATATCTCACAGTGATAGTGTGACAGTGGTTTCATCATTCTACTTATACGTCAGGTGCATCATACCATATGACTCCTCACAGGGAGTGATTCTCTGAATTTGAAAAATATGATGGTGGTGATGTATTCCTAGGAGATGACTCGATGGCAACAATCTTGGGACGTTGAAGGGTTAATTTGTTGCTAAACTATGGAAGGATTAGAACTCTTCCTGGGGTTCTACACATTCCAAAACTAGACAGGAGCCTAATATATGTAAGCAAGTTGAGTGATGCATGAGTGAAAACTGTATTTGAAAAGAACACTTGCAAGATGGTACGAGGAGCAATGGTGTTGATGAGGGGAGTTTGTTGTGGAACTCTGTTCAAGT
>JASDQU010271587.1:2372-15284 GCA_032191745.1 Picea mariana
TGCATACGATCTCTGTTTTAGGCGTGTGATAGCTCGTTGGAAAGGTATCGTCGAGGAGATTCATTTTGGGGGATCAATGATGCCTTCTACTATCGTTGAGAACCTCGATCTCAAAAAATCTTCATTTAGGCCCTCAAAATGGCCCCAAAAGTTAAAACCTGCTAAAAATAGTAAATTGCCAAAATTGCCATAAAGTTGTTTTGAGCCAGTTGAAAAAGGTGGGTGGCCACCAATATCCACCTGGATCACTCATGATTTAAAACTTAACCATAGTCTTAAAAGATTTTTTCGGATCAAGTGGTATCAGAGTAGGTTGACGGTTGGTTTTTGAGTTTGCATGATTACCGGGGAAAAGATGAATCGTGGTGAAGGTGAGCTTGTCGAAGAGAATCCTGAGATTGGATCGAGAAAAAGAACTTCTCAAAGTGAGAATATGGCATCGGAAGAGGGACTTTCTCATAACGAGATAGAGTTTCAAAAGACCTTCTTCGTCATGTCAGAGATGGTAGAGGTTTTATATGATGATTACTTGGAGTGGAAGAGACCGATTCTAGGTGAATATTCAAAAGCCAAAAGTGAAGAAGGAAAGGATCCTCCTAAACCTCCTCCTTCACCTCCTTCTTCTCCATCAACTTCTTCTTCTTCAAGTACAAGTTCCAAATCCACCGCAAGAAAACATTCCCATAAACATAAACATGATATGCCTTTACTTAAGATTGATGTGAAGTTTGAATTACCCATGTATGATGATGAAGTCAATGTAGAGAGGCTTGATAATTGGGTCAGACAGATGGAAGTTTATTGCAATGTGAAACAAATCAAGGATTGGGCAACTCAAATCAAATTGACATCGCTTCAACTTGCAGGCACATCACTCATCTGGTGGCAAAGCAAGTTGAAAAATGGCATGCAACAAGTGGGTAACGTATTTCCATCATGGCAAGTTTTTGTTTCTGCACTTAAAAAACAATTTTATCCTTTGGGTTATAAAGAGAAGGCTTTAATTGAATGGCAAGGTCTTAAACTAAGAAAGGGACAAACAATGCATGAATACATAGATGAATTTCATAAGATGGAATTAATGTTAGACATTCCTTTACATACCCAAGAAACTCTTATGAAGTATATAGGAGGTTTACCTGCACACATTTGTAACATTGTATTTATGTTTGGACCTACTAATCTTGATGAGGTTTCTGTTCAAGCAACATACATTGAGGCAAGGAAAACATGAGTTGGTGTATCAGAAGAATCATCTTCAAGAAAAGAGGACAAAAGGAAGGGAAATGGAAAGAAAGCAAATTCAGTGAAAAGAAGGGAAGAGAAGCTCTCTTGCAAGCATTGCAAAAAAGAAGGGCATGATGATGACCATTGTTGGCAATTGCATCCCGAGAAGAGACTGAAATGGTTCAAAGAGAGAAAAGGGAGGCAAAAAGTTGTAGCAGCAACATGACCAACACACTTGGGATCGGATTCGGGTGATGAGTTTAAAATCACAACAGTTGGTTTGACAGGTAAAAATGGTGATGGATATGATTCTAGAAGTAAATTGTTTCACATAAAGGTCATAATGAAGCATACTAAGGTAGACACATTGATAGATAGTGGATCTCAATCTAACTTGATTTCAGAGGAAGTGGTTAAACAATTGGAATTAAACACTCAAATGCATCATAAACCTTACTCGCTTAAATGGATAAGCAATCATAAATTGCACATAACAAAGCAATGCACTTTAAAGTTTGCAATTTCATCAAAATTTGTGGATGAGGTAACGTGTGATGTGGTGCCACTCAATGAATGTGGAATGGTCTTAGGCAGTCCTTATTTGTATGATCGCAAAGCAATCTCCTACAGGGAACATAATTAATACCACTTAATCAAAGAAGGCAATGAATATGTTGTACATGTTCATCACTTAAAAGCAAATCAATCTCTTTAAACAATGGAATAATTAAGGAAGGCATCTCATGCAAGCAACACACCTATAATTGTTCCAAATCAAGTAATTGATCTTAGGCATGAACATGAGATGATTGTAGAATGGAAGTTCAATCATACTTTGCTTCAAGACAAGCTAATGTCGTGCAAGTACTACAAACATATTAGCTCATTTGCAGTCCTATTTCTGATGTTATCATTGCTAATGTTTTCAACATGGCTGGTAGTGGCTTCAGTAAGATGTGAAAGAGTGCAAGTGGCTAACAATATGTTGTTAGTTGTCATGGTTGTTTTGCAATTAATCTTGATGAGACAGGTGCACATGACAGAGTTCAAAGAAAAAGAACAAGTGGGGCGGCCTATCCCGCACTTGATGATTGGTTAATACCCTTTTGGAGGACCAAAAGGTCTTAGTGGGGAGGCGTGATCCAAAATGGATCCAGCAAGGCCTAAAAATCAAAGTTCTCAGAATCAGACAAAACAAACGCCATTGCATCTATCTTGTCGCGTTGATTCCGGCCATATAATTTTTTCCTCAAACGGACACCGTATGCGAAAGTTATCGTGTTCTGATCAAATTCCCAAACATGGAAAAAGTCAGCTAGTCAAAGTCAACACTAACGTAACGTCACCAAGAGGTGACACGTGTCACTCAGATTTGGCATTTTCGGGTTGAGTTGGCACTGTACGGATTTTACACATGGCATTGTACGAATGAAACGTGGTAGTCCGTACATGGCATGGGCCAATGACAGGCTGACACGTGGCTGTACAGATGACAGTTGGGTCGTACGGATGCTGAAGTGGCAGGGTGACTGTGCAGTACAGACATGACGTGGAATGACACGTGGCTGTACAACAGATGATGTGGCAGGTGATAGGGTTGTATGGAAGTGACATGGCACTTGACTGGATGTTGACTGTGTTGGTATAGACCAATCATAGGGTGACACGTGGACTAATCAGAGGGCACCACATGGAACCCCAAATTTTTTCAATGACAACTAGTTCAAAAAATTTGGGCTCTGGAAGTTTCGAACCTCCGACCTCTATGGGCGCCAACGGACTAACAAACACAGGGCTACCATCTCTGCTACATGTGTTTCTTGTTATGGATATGGGCAGAATAATATTTGAATTAGCATTTGGCACGATTTCGGGGATAAGCCCCGGTTGGCAAGGGACAGTACCGACCGACTAGGGGCCTAACCAACTATGGAGCGCGTCGGAGCCATGGCCATGCCAACGACCAAGGGCCGAGATTTAAGGGATAAGGATCAGAGGCGCGCCAACCTAAGGCCACATGGGCCATTCCCATATGACCAAGAGCCTGAGAATAGGGGGCTAGTGCAGATTTGCCCAATTTTTGGGTTTCAGACTTTATATTATGATTTAATTGGATTTTTAAACCTGTTTTTGGAAGATTTTGTCCATTATTGGGGGATCTCGAGCCCTTTTTGAGGCTAGATCTTGGGAGGAAGTTGGGAGGATGTTACCAACTTCAAATCTATTTAAACCATAGGTTCTTGGCAGACTTGGAGGTTTAGGGAAGGATAAATGCTGAGGAATTTGACAACCAAAGCCATTTTTATGCAGGGAAGCCATTGAGGAGAGGAATTTTGCGGGCCAATTCCGAGAGCTTCGCTCCACCATTTTCAGTGTCGTCAGTTGTGTTGGATTCTTGAGGTCGAGCAGAACATAGCCAGACCAATTTGTAATCAATTTGAAACTTTTATGATGTACTTTTGAAGCTTTGAAGAGAAATAAGAAAGCCTCACCCACTGAGACAAAGGCCCAGAGACGTAGGCGATCTTGCCGAACTCCGTTAATAACTTTGTTGTTATGGTTTGTTGATACTTCGTGCTTACTTTCAGATCTGCAATTATTATGGTTGCCATGTTATATCATTAAATTCTTCCTCTTTCTTCAATTCCTAAATGGTTAATGAACTCATGCTTTAAAACTTAACCATAGTCTTAAAAGATCTTTTCAGATCAATTGTTCACACTGTTTTGCATATGTTTACAATCATGTATGTGTAGACATAGAGCAACTTTTTGATCATTCACTCACTCACATGATATTTGGTGCTAAGCTTTGATGGTTATTATTATCATTGATTAACCATGCATTCCATTGCTTTTTTTAAGCTAAAAAAAACACTTGTATTATTTACAATAAGGTGAAAATGCAACACGAGTCTAGGAGACCTCGAAAAAAGGAAACTAAGTCTCATCTAGCCAAATTTTCAAAGAGAGTATATCAGTCTATCAAAGAGATAATAACAATGATCAACATATTATTAGAAATAGTTGCAGTCTATGATAGCAAATATTTAAGTCTATCTTATCCGCGAGTATAATAGTAAAGATATGGAGCTAAAAAAAGAATTTAGGCTAACCCGAGTCGGCCCTTAGGAGAGGACTAAGTCTTTATTTTCTCCCCTTCCATTTGAACTTTGTCCTCTTCCTCTGTAGCCAGGTTCTAAGTGGGTCTAGAGTTGTTAACAATAGTGATTGGGCAGTCTCGATTCCTAGCTGGGGTCATGCCATCGGTAAGATGCTTGCTTGGACTTGGATCATGGGACACCTTCGAAACCTTGAAATTAATCCCATAAGTCAACTGAGACATTAGTTCAAATTTACTTTGGAATATCTTGATGGTATGCAAAATATTTCTATGGTGTGCCATGCATTTCTCTAGAGTATGAGCCACCATGGCTTTGAAATGCGAGTAGAGTTCCATTGTCTTGACGAATTTGGTCTCCCAAGTGTGAGAGTATAGATGCTCATGCAACCATCCCCTAGATTCTTCCAAAATCTCCTCGTCTGAGGTCTGTCTACACTTGAACTTCACCATGTCTTCCACATGGTCAATCTTCTGTTGAGCTTCCTCGGAGCAGTTTTCTAGGAATCTGCTTTGTGCTTCCCAAGCCTCAATTTTCACTATAGTAAAATAACGCAAGTGAGAGGACAAATCCTCCTTAGCAACTCCCTTTCCTTTGTCCTCCTACCCCTCATCTCCTCTCCTCCCACCCTTGGTGATTTCTACATTGGAGTAGGGTCCTTCCACATGCCCACCTTCTGTATAAATTTGACCGTAGACCCGCGTGCCCAGGCCCTCACCCTCTGCATGTCGTAAAGTCCTAAAACAACACTCTCGACCACCTTACACAGAGAAGATCTCCTAGACCACAAAACTAGAGTAGCGATCATGGACCTAGTTGTAGAGACCCCAAATCCTGAGAACCCTAACACACCTAACACTGCCCTCTCGATCCTAGACACAAAACACATTACCCCTCAACCTTGAACATCGGTTGAACTAGGGGATTTGAACCAGAACAAGCTAGCACCATGGTTCCTATCATTGGTCTCTCATAACTACAACTTGGGCTGCTTGAAGTCCCCTTGATAAACCACATGGAGATTACCCATTACGCCTCTAGCCATGATAACCATAACACTACTATCCTTGGCCATGATGTTTGCCTTCTCCTCGAGTTCCTTCTTTGTTTTCTTCCCACTATCGTTCATAACCCCAGGCAACATTTCCCTGTACCTCCCACCTCACCGACGACATTGGTTACTCATTGCGTAGATCGTGGGTACGAGGATGGAGATCTCCCCTCCCACTTCCAAGACCTTTGAGAGCCACGTGTCTCGGTCATGCATGCCATCTTTCGCCTTCACGGTCACGTCGAGTTGGTTGGTGGCTGAGTTTGTAACATGTATGCTCGACATCCTATCATTCATTGCTCCATCCGGGGAGTCATTATCTTTTTCATTTATTCGAGTGCACTCCTCTCTGAGTATACTCAAGATGTGATCCTTCCAACTCCAGACCCGTAACTTGTTTTTTTTAGTAACCCCCTCATTTTCTTGTTGATTGGCTAGTAAGATAACCTTTATTCTAACATGGTTTGGGATGACCATTGGTATTTAATGAGACAACTTTACTACCTAAGTGAGGCCCGAGGAAATTCTCCAATTGGAAGAGGGTTTCTCTGGATCAACTCCATTTATTATCATGATCAGGACTGTGATCAGCAGAAGGGAGTCCCCTTCCATTATCAGGTTGTAGATGCACATGTCATTAGAGATTTGAAAACTAATGATTAACCCCATCAGCTCAACATCATTATTGGTGTTATTGCTTGGCCTATAAGCATATATCGTTTGGATTTCATCTATTGAGGTTCTAAAGACACTCCCTGCCCTCGATGGGCTAGGATTTTCTTTAAAGGCTCCATCGAAGTTAAGTTTGATATGATGAACCGGGGGTGGGCCCCATGATTCTTTAGAATTTTCCCTTATTGGTTTCGAGGGTCAAGGATATTCCCTCTAAAGAGAATCTAATTGCCAAGAATTGAAGATTAACAATTTTGCCAACAAGGGATTCCAGTCTTCCTCCACCTAGAGTGGCATTGCAATTGATTCTCTGATATTATTCCAAATTACTTCCTAGACTCTGTCCATTTGTTGCCCTTTCTTTTTTAATATTCTTCTATTCCTTTCCTTCCAAAGGTTCCATAAAATAAATCCCAAAGTTATAGTCCAAAATTTATTAAGGATGGGATTTCGAAAGGGGTTGCTTCTCCCATTTTCCAGTGTTCTTATAGTATCCCCTTTGACTCTGTCCATTTGTATGAATAGATTGGTTGCCTCATCCCAAGGACTTGAAAATTATGTACATGTAGAGAAGAGATGCTCAACTGTCTCATCCTTTGCTCTACATATCACACACATAGAGGGTCCTACAAATCCTCGCTTTAAGAGCATGTCCCAGGTTAGGGTTCGTCTAGGGGTAAGAATCCAGAGGAATGTGAATATTTTTGGCCAAATCTCTGGGTTCCAAATCTTGAAATAGATCTTCTTCTTATCCTCCATATGTATCCCTCTTGCCAGTTTATAAGATTCTTGAATTATGAAGTTGTCATCCACTTCTTTACCCCATCGGATGGTGTCAGGGCCATTATGAACTCGAATTCACCTATCTTGCAACTCTTTCTCCATTGGTTGTTTAGACTCCTCGTCCCACTCCAATGGCCATTTGTCCAAAGATTTCTATTTTTTGTCACTCCAATCTGGGTGATCTCCCTAGTTCTCCCAATAGTGGTATACATGAGTCCATCCCTTTTGGCGCATTATCATTTTGATGTCCTGTGTTTTTGTTACCCAAGATTGGCTCTTGTTCCCAAGCATAATCCCAGAAGAGTGCGTCCCTTCCTTCTTTAATTTCCAAGAAACAGTGTTGTTGGACCAGACCACGGTTGGACCAAACATTTTCCCATATTAAGGAATTAGGATAGTCCCTTGTCATTCTAATCCTTTCCATGGAGGAAACATTAGCCTCGTATTTTGTAGACCAAAATTTGGCCCAAAGGGACTCTATATATTTGATCCATCTCCACCAAATTTGACTCATGAGGGAAGGATCTTTAAGTCCTAGGCCCCCAAATCTTTTAGGGAGACCGAATTTGGACCACCCTACCAGAGCCCATTTTTTTCTTTCGACACCCCTCCCCAAAGGAAGGCCCTTTGGAGATTATAGATTTTTTTGAGGATAGAGGCAGGAGCAACCAAAATAGAAAAGATTTACAGAGGCATAACGTTGAGAACAAATTTAATAAGGAGTAGCCTCACAGGAAGAGTTAGGAAGTAATGGGTCCAATTGGAAATTTTGGCTTCCATTTTGAGAAGAATCTTCTCCCATGACCTATTCTTGAGGGATTTTTCGAGCAAGGGGGGCCCTAGGTATTTAGAAGGGAGGATTTCAAGTTGAAGAAGCGTTGAAGAAGAAAACCTGGGATTTAGAGTGATTGATGAGAGCACTAGAGGATTTCATAAATGTGTCAAAGATGGCTTTGAAATCCAAGGCTTCTCTCACCAAGGGGACATCCACAAGGAGGGTTTCATCTACAAGTTGAAGATGGGAGAGAGGGTCGGTGGTCAAAGAAAGGGAGATCCCTTTCAGAGATCCTAAGTCTCTAGCAGTATTAATACATATTTCAAGACCTTTAGCTGCAATGATATAAATGAAAGGAGAAATGGGGTCACCCCGATGAATGCCCCAGGAGGGGTTAAAAGAATGGGAGGGGGAACCATTGACGAGGATAAAGAAGAAGACATAGGAGATCAAATTTGAGATCCAAAAAACATAATCCTTACCAAACCCAAAGGTAGACAACATTTCTTGGAGAAAATTCTAGTTAAGACAATCAAAATCTTTGGACATGTCCAACTTGAGAAGCATACCATGATTTTTTCCAATCTTAAGAGAGTGGATGGTCTCGTGAGTCAAGATGATTCCATCGAGGCTCTAGCAACCCTCGAGAAACCTTCCTTGCTCCAAAGAAATAATTTTATTCATGATAGGCTTTAGCCTATTGACAATGAGCTTAGTTATAATCTTATAAATGACATTATATAAGGATATAAGACGATACTTATATGTCATGTTTGCTTCCCTTTCTTTAGGGATCAATGCAAGAAACATGGCATTGTCTGCTTGGAGAATGGAGCTTGAGGTGTGGGATTCTTCTAGAGCCTCCCAAATGTCCTGATCGATAATCTCCTGGTAGGTTTGGAAGAAGTCCGAGGTAAGTTGTCAGGTCTGAGAGACTTGCATGCCAACATTTCATTTATTATTTTTTCTACCTCTTTAAAGGTTACTGGATGCATTAGACCATCATTTTGTTCTTGGGTGACCAGGGAGGGTATTGTTGTAGTGATAATATTGATTGCATCTCGTCGATCTAGATTGGTTTCTTGAAGGGTGGCATTAAAGTGGCGGCTATATCTTCTTGTTTTTCCAGCAGAGTCATGCTGACTGATTTAAGGGTTTTAATTCGGTTCCGGATCCTTCTTTGTAGGAGCGAGTTGTGGAAAAACTTCATATTCTTATCACCCTTGTGTAACCATCTAACTTTGGATTTTTGTTTCCATAAAGTTTCCTCATGCTTATGTATTTTTTCTATTTCTTCCTTAAGGTTGTGCTCTTTGTCCATTCTTTCCACCAAACATCCCATCTGAATGATATCTTGTTGCAATGCTTCCATCTTCTGCTCCAAACACCTTTTCTTGGAGAAAATGTTTCTTAATACTTCTTTATTCCAATTTTTTTAATTGTGAACTTGATATGCTTCAGTTGTTTTTGGACCTTACAACTCATTTCTCTATGTCCATGAGCTTCTGATATTGTCCATGAAATCTGGATGCTCCATTCAAAATCGTTTAAAAAAAAATGGTTTGGGTTTTGGTTTAAGTGAGTTTTCCTAATCTAACAAGATTGGCCAGTGGTCAGAACCATTCGATGGTAGAATATCAGCTGAGATTGCTTGTTGAAGGCTAAACAAAGGCTCTGAGACCAAAACTAGTCCATTCTTACTGTAATTTGGGCAACTCCTCCTTGCTTGTTGTTCTAGATTTGGAGACCATTACTAGTGGGGATGTAAATAAGGTGGGCATTGGTGATAATATCCTTGAAGGCTAAATTTTTGGCTTCAAGCTTGCAGGTGCCTCAATTTTTTCTCGTCGAGTGAGGTTATCATGTTGAAATCCCCTCCGATGATCTAAGGTTGATTTTGCAGTGTAGTACCTAAAAGATTGTTTTCGTCTAGGAAGGATTTATTTCGGCCAAAGTATGGAGGACCATACACATTGGACAAGAAGCCAACTTCTTGAGAATTGATATGTTTATACCTTACAATAATGATTCTCTGAGAGATGGAGTGCTCTTCCATGGATATTATCTTCAGGTTCCAGAGCATTTCCATGCCACTCGAGGCTCCCTTTGAATCCACTGCAAGAACCTCATTGTCTCTCCAATTTTTCCTAGCTATTTTGATCATTGTTTCCTTTTGACATCTGGTTTCTTGAAGCATTATAATACTGGGATTGTCTTGATGGATTATCTTCTTAAGTATCTTGTGTTTCGAGGGTGCATCAAGACCAAAAATATTCCATGAGATAATCTTCATAATTAAACTTTGGGTTGAGGGTGGAAATACTTATCTGGCAAGCCTATGAATTGTCCCTAGTCAACTAATAGGGCGCCTGTTTCATAAAGCTTTTGTTTATGTGATTTCCAACCCCTTTTCTTTTCCTATCCCAGAGTCTTTTTTTGGGGGGCCTTGAGGGGATTTCTCTTTATTCCTAGGTTTCTCGATGATGTAGGATTCTGGCCTTGAGATATTCCTTTGCCCTTGGCTTTTGGTAGATTCTTTTGAAATTGGTGTAGTTGAGCTTCCATGATTTTGTTGATTTCCTCTTCTCCATGCTCTTCCATCAAAGCTTGGATATCAATTGGTAGATCGCCTTGGTCCAGTTCTTGCATGACATTGTCGCCTTCTGACCCCTCCTGAGATATTTTCTCTACGTTTGTTTCCTGCATCTCAGTTTCATCGTCGTTCAGAATTGGGTGCCCTAGTTTCGTGTCGATTTTCCTTCGTTTTTTGTACTTCTTATTTTGGATTAGATGGGGAAGCTTTTGGGGATTTTGGGGATGAATGCCCCTGCTACATGGAAGTCTCTCATTTGTTATCCGCCAGAGCTTAAACTCTATTGGTACTCTTTGTATTTGAATTGACTGGATCTTTGTCCGCCTTTTTTCTTTCACCCGTTTTCCTCTTGCTAGGGATCTTTGTCCACCTTTTTTGTTTCGCCTGTTTTCCTCTTGCTGGGGATCTTTGTGAATATGTCTTCGTCCTTCTACTCCTTGGATCTACTAGATTGACTTTCCACATTAAGAGGGAAATATTTGAATAAGTGCCCATGCTCATAGCACTTCTGGCATATGAAAGGTATATGTTCGTAGTCGAGAGTCTGTGTCCATTCATTATCTTGGTAAGATATGGTTATGAAGTCTGGTAGAGCTCTCACTACATTCATGTAGGCATAGATCCTAGCATAGGAAGTGTATCATCCTATTCTAGTAACTTCAAATATTTTGACAAAGGAGCCAAGCATATTCCCTATCCTTTCTAGTGTGTTTGATCCCCAAAAATCTTAGGGAAGGGAATATAATCAGATCCAGACTGGTTCGACTGTGAAGTCCTCCTTTTCTGGAGAAAATATCTCAGTCCAGTATCTTAGGTGAAGTCCAGCTGAATTAAAAAAATACCGTCCTTCTTCAAAGATTCGGTCTCGATCTTCCACCGACTGGAAAATTACTGTGAACAATCCCTTGGATCCTAGCTTCAAGTCTAGATTTTCTTTTGTCTTCCATCTTCATTCAACACAACCCATTAGGGCCTTCTCTAAGGGTTAGTTTCCCATGAATTTGCAAATTATTACGTGGTCCTTCATATACTAAATATATTCTCCAATCTATGGGGAGGTGATTTCCTAACACAGTTTTTCCTTGGCCTTTTCCAGACACCCATTTTTAAGCCCGTGTCTCTGTCGTCCTGCGCCCTCCACTGATGTGAGTTGGGTCGCATTGATTTGCGGTTCCCTTTCTATCTCCCAAGTTGCATGCATTGGTGGGGTCGGCGGATCGCCGCCTGTGATCGTGTCCTTAAACATCTTCAACTCGTCTTTCTCCTGCACGCCCTCATCCATCACTAGGTCCTTTGTTGTTGTCGTCATTTGTCAGAGCCTTCTACCCAACCTGTAACCTATGTCCTTATCTCATAAACCTAACTAGTTGTTGTAGAAACCCTAGTCGCCAACTTGCATCGCCTGCCATTCTTCCCCCAATATACCATGCATTCCATTGTTGTAATTTTTTGCTTAAGTATTTTATATTGAGTTAAAATGGACAACATAAGTTTGGAGTGTAACTCTTGTATCCATTTCGTTTACTCATTCCCTTGTCTAATGGAACACATAACACAAAGTCATTACACACACACACTCACACATACACACGTCCACAAAGAGAACTATAATCTCTCACTCCCTCACATATTAGGCGTTCCAAGTGAGGATGTTGGTACCTTCATGTAGAAATACTGGTTGGTAACCCTAGGGATTCAAGGAGTTTCGATATCACAACCTCCATGAACTTTCATGCAAGAGAATTTTCTAATTGAGCTAACCTTTGAGGTTGAACATTGAAGCACACAGGGGTGGGATTTGGTCCATCTATGTGCACACATCTCATGGAACCATTAATATACATTTTTTGGGTGCAACCACACATTTGACGACTACCTCAGGGTTGCCCCATGGCTCAAGGAAAAACCCTCACAATAAATGAATCTTGTCCACTTGTGAAAAATTCCCTACTCTTCACTAATAGATCCAACCCTCTTGAGCATTTTAAAAAGAGAAACATGGAAATGGACTTTGATACACTTATATATACAAAATCATGATATATATATATATATATATATATATATATATATATATGAATATGATGACGATGATGATGATGATGATGATTAATGTCCACTATGACCGAATTGGTCTATCAGACCTTAAGAGGGTAAGTGATTACTTGCGATTCTTTAGAATTTTGTTTATGTGCTCAAAAAGCATTAAGAGAATCTTTCCAAGATCACCATAGTTTTGTTGAGTTAAGAGGTTAAGAAGGTTGGTAGTGTGACAAATATTTTGAAAATGAGATCTAACGTGGGTATAGGCTGGACAATCTAAGAGAAAGTGTTTTTCATCTTCAACCTTCTTAGTGTCACAAAGGCGACACACTCTTTCATCCCATGGCATTTCAGGAATTGACCAACACCCAATTTCACTATGGAGCTCGTGAGAATTTGTTCTTATCTTCACAATGCTTATTTTTGTCTTTACACTCGTCAAAACAAATAGATAATTTTGATCTTCTACATTAGGGTTGATTACATCCTTATAATACCTTAACTTTCTTTTTTCCTCTAACTCTTTATCACACCACATCTTCTCCTTAAATTTTGATTTGATGATATTTTTGATAGTATCTTTATTCTGCAAAATGGTGTCTTCCATGATTCCCCAATAGTTTATCCAAGACCGGGCATCTTTATGC
>JASDQU010271588.1:5158-15284 GCA_032191745.1 Picea mariana
GGAAACACACTCTCTTCTCTTAGTCGCATCTCATCACAAGAGTTAATACAAGTAAGTGAATCAATATGTTATAGAAAGACTATCTCCTTTTGGTTTTCTCTCAAAACCCTAATCTTCAATTTTCAAGGGATAAACCCTAACCCTAGAACTCAAATATGCTCCAAGATACCCTAGCACCTCAAGAGAGAGAGAGAATACAAATGAATAATTAAACGAGTAAGAGAGAGCAAATGCGCACTCTCTTATTTTAGACATATCTCATCACAAGAATGAATACAAGTGAGTGAGTCGATATGTTGTAGATAGACTCTCTCCTTCCATTTTTTTGTCAAAACCCTAATCTCTAAATTGCAAGCAATAAACCCTAACCCCAGAACTCCAAGATGCTCAAAGAAACACTAGTGCCTCAAGAGAGACAGAATACGAGTACAATTGATGACTTAAGAGGGAGGAAATGCACACTCTCTTCTCTTAGTCTCATCTTATCATAAGAATGAATACACGTGAATGAATTGATATGTTCTAGAAAGAATCTCCTTCCAGTTTTCTCTCAAAACTCTAATCTCCAATTTTCAAAGGATAAACTCTAATACTAGAACTACAATATGCCCCAAGAAACACCAACACTGAGAGAGAGAGAGAGAGAGAGAGAGAGAGAGAGAGAGAGAGAGAGAGAGAGCATACAAGTGAAGACATAAGAGAGAGAGAAAGAGAGACGAATCACACACTCTCTTCTCTTAGTCACATCCCATCAAGAGAGGGAATACAAATTGTAGAAAGAATCTCTCTGTCATTTTTTTGCTCAAAACCATAATCTCCAATTCCAAGGTATAAAACCTAACCCTAAAACACCAAGATTCTCCAATAAATGCTAACGCCTCAAGAGAGAGAATACAAGTGAAGAATTAAGAGAGAAGAAACGTGAAATATCTTCTCTTAGTCACATCTGATCACAAGATTGAATACAAGTGACGTAATCGATATGTTGTAAAAAGACTCTCTACTTTCGCATTTCTATCAAAATCTGTATATCCCAGCGCCTCTAGAGAGAGAAAATAAAGTCAAGTGAAGACTTGAGAGAGAGATTAAGAGACAGAGAAAATGTTCATTCTCTTCTCTTAGACACATCTCATCACAAGATTGAATGGATATAATGTAGAAACATTATTTTTCCAGTTTCTCTAAAAGCTCTATTCTCTGATTTCCAGGGGAGAAACCCTCACCCTAAAACTCCAAGATGCTCCAAAAAACATGAGCGCCTCAATAGAGAGATAGGGAGAATGCAAATACAAGTGAAGACTTATGAGAGACTAAGAGAGAAGAAATATGCACTCTCTTCTCTTAGACACATCTCATCACAAGAGAGAATACAAGTGGGTAAATCGATATGTTGTGAAAAGACTCTCCTTCCATTTTTCTATCAAAATCCTAATCTACAATTTGCTAGGCATAAATCCTAACCATATAACTCCAAGTTCCTCCAAGAAACCCTAGCGCCTCAAGAGAGAGAGAGAATACAGGTACAAGAGAAGAATTAAGAGAGAGTAAGAAAGAGTGCACACTATCGTCTCTTAGTTACATCTAGTCACAAGAGTGAATACAAGTGAGTGAATCAATATGTTGTAGAAAGATACTCTCCTTTTGGTTTTCTATCAAAACCTGAATCTCCAATGTCCAATGGATGAACCCTAACCATAGAACTCTAATATGCTCCAGGACACCCTAGTGCCTCAAGAATGAGAGAGAATACAATTGTAAGTGAAGACTTAGGAGAGAGTATGAGAGAGGAGGAAATGCACACTCTCTTACCTTAGTCATATCTCATCACAAGAGTGAATACAAATGAGTGAATCAATATATTGTAGAAAGACTTTCTCCTTCTTGTTTTCTCTCAAAACCCTAATCTCCAATTTCCAAGGGATAATCCCTAACCCTCGAACTCCAAGATACTCTAGGGGGGACCCTAGCGTCTCAAGAGAGAATAAAAGTACAAGTGAAGATTTAAGAGAGAGTACGAGAGAGGAAATACCCACTCTCTTTTGTTATTCAAATCTCATTAGAAGAGTGAATACAAGTGAGTGAATCTATATTTTGTAGAAAGACTCTTTCCTTCCATTTTTCTTTTAAAACCCTATTCTGCAATTTCCAAGGGATAGACTTGAACCCTTGAGGTGCTAGATTTTCTTGGAGCATCTAGGAGTTCAAGAGTTAGGGTTTATCCCTTGGAAATTGGAAATTAGGGTTTTGAGAGAAAACTGGAAGGAAAGAGTCTTGCTACAACATATTGATCCAGTCACTTGTATTCACTCTTGTTATTCACTTGTAGAAATACTCTCTTCTTTTTGTTTTCTCTCAAAACCCTAATCTCCAATTTCCAAGGGATAAAACCTAACCCTAGAACTCTAATATTCTCTAAGACTCCCTAATGCCTCATGAGAGAGAGAGAGAGAGAGACTACAAGTGCAAAAATTAAGTGAGATTAATAGAAAGGAAATGTGTCGTCTCTTCTCTTAGTCACATCTCATCACAACAGTGAATACAAGTGAATGAATTGATAGGTTGTAGAAAGACTCTCTTTTTAATTTTCTCTCAAAACCCTAATCTCCAATTTCCAAGAGATAAACCTTAACCCTAGACCTCCAAGATGCTCCAAGAAGCATTAGTGCCTCAAGAGAGAGAGAATACAAGTACAAGTGAAGACTTGAGACTAAGAGAGAGGAAATTCACACTCTCTTTTCTTATCCACAACTCATCACAAGAGTAAATAGAAGTAAGTGAATCAATATGTTGTAGAAAGACTCTCTTCTTCTAGTTTTCTCTCAAAACGCTAATCTTTAATTTCCAAGGAATAAATCCTAACCCTAGAACTCAAAGATGCTCCAAGATACCCTAGCACCTCAAGAGAGAGAGAGAATACAAATGAATACTTAAGAGAGTAAGAGAGAGGAAATTTTCACTCTCTTATCTTAGTCATATCTCATCACAAGAGTGAATACATGTGAGTGAATGAATATGTTGTAGAAAGACTCTCTCCTTCCATATTTCTTTCAAAACCCTAATCTCTAAATTCCAAGGAATATACTCTAACCCCAGAACTCCAAGATGCTCGAAGAAACCCTAGTGACTCAAGAGAGAGAGAGAATACGAGTACAATTTATGACTTAAAATAGAGGAAATGCACACTCTTCTCTTAATCTCATCTCATCATAAGGGTGAATAGAATTGAATGAATCGATATGTTCTAGAAAGACTCTCTCCTTCTGGTTTTCTCTCAAAACTCTAATGTCTAATTTTCAAAGGATAAACACTAATACTGGAACTCCAATATGCCCCAATAAACCCTAGCATTGCGCATGCGCGCGTGCGCAAGAGAGAGAGAGAGAGAGAGAGAGAGAGAGAGAGAGAATACAAGTGAATACCTAAGAGAGTGAAAGAGAGACGAATCACACACTTTCTTCTCTTAGTCACATCTCATCACGAGAGTGAATACAAGCTGTAGAAAGAATCTCTCCTTTCAGTTTTCTCTCAAAATCATAATCTCCAATTTCCAAGGGACCCTAACCCTAGAACACTAAGTTTCTATAATAAACGCTAACTCCTCAAGAGAGAGAGTATACAAGTGAATAATTAAGAGAGAGGAAATGTGAACTCTCTTTTCTTAGTCACATCTCATCACAATATTGAATACAAGTACCAGAATCAATATGTTGTACAAAGACTCTCTGCTTCTGCATTTCTCTCAAAATATGTATATTCTATTTCAAAGGGATCGACCCCAACCCTAGAACTCCAAGATTCTCCAAGAAAGTCTGGTGCCTCAAGAGAGAGAAAACACAAGTACACGTGAATACTTGATAGAGAGTAAGAGAGAAAAAATTTGCATTCTCTTCTTTTAGTCACGTTTCATCACAAGAGTGAATGGATATAATGTAGAAACACTCTATTCTTCCAGTTTCTCTAAAATCCCTATCCTCCAATTTCTAAGGGATAAACCCTCACCCTAGAACCCTAAGATGCTCCAAGAAACACTAGCGCCTAAATGGAGAGATAGAGAGAATGAAACTACAAGTGAAAACTTATGAGAGAGTAAGAGAGAGGAAATCAACACTCTCTTCTCTTAGTCACATTTCATCACAAGAAAGAATACAAGTGAGTGAATCAATATGTTGTAAAAAGACTCTCTCCTTCTAGTTTTTATCAAAACCCTAATATCCAATTTGCTAGGTATAAATACTAACATTAGAACTCAAAGTTCCTCCAAGAAACCTTAGCTCCTCAAGAGAGAGAGAATATAGGTACAAGAGAAGAATTAAGAGAGAGTAAGAGAGAGAAAATCTGCACTATCTTCTCTTAGTCACATCTCATCACAAGAGTGAATACATGTGAGTTAATCGATATGTTGTGGAAAGAAACTTTCCTTTCAATTTTCTATCAAAACCCTAATCTCCAATTTCCAATGGATAAACCCTAACTGTAGAACTCTAAGATGCTCCAGGAAACCCTAGTGCCTCAAGAATTAGAGAGAATACAAGTACAAGTGAAGACTTAGGAGAGATTAAGAGAGAGGAAATTCACACTCTTCTCTTAGTCACATCTCATCACAAGAGTGAATACACGTGACTGAATTGATATGTTGTAGAAAGACTCTCTTCTTGTTTTCTCTCAAAACCCTAATCTCCAATTTCCAAGGGATAAACCTTAACCCTCAAACTCCAATATGCTTCAAGGGACCCTAACGCCTCAAGAGAGAGAGAATACAAGTACAAGTGAAGAATTAAGAGAGAGTACGAGAGAGGAAATGTGCACTCTCTTCTCTTAGTCAAATCCCATATGAAGAGTGAATACAAGTGAGTGAATCGATATGTTGTAGAAACACTCTTTCATTCTAGTCTTTTTTCAAAACTCTAATCTCGAATTTCCAAGGGATAAACCCTAACCCTTGAGGCACTAGATTTTCTTGGAGCATCTTGGATCTCTCAAAAACCTTATATCCAATGACAAGAAGCTCCTAGAAACCCTAGCGTCTCAAGAGAGAGTGAATACAAGTACAAGTGAGCACTTAAGAGAGATTAAGAAAGAGAAAATGTGCACTCTCTTCTCTTAGTTACATCTCATCAAAAGAGTGAATACAAGTGAGTGAATCAATATGTCGTAGAAAGACTCTCTCCTTCTGGTTTTCTCTCAAAACCTTAATCTCCAATTTCCAAGGGATAAACCCTAACCCTCAAACTCCAAGATGGTTTGGGAAATCGGACCACCTTAAGAGAGATATAGAGTAGAAGTACAAGTGGAGACTTAAGAGAAAGAAATAGGAAATTCCCACTCTCTTCTCTTAGTCACTTCTCATCACAAGAGTGAATCAAAGTGAGTGAATCAATATGCCGTATAAATACTCTCTCCTTCCTATTTTCTCTGAAAACCTTAATCTCCAATTTCCAAGGGATAAACCCTAACCCTCGAACTCCAAGATGCTTCGGGAAACCGTACCACCTTGAGAGAGAGAGAGAGAGAGAGAGAGAGTAAGTACAAGTGGATA
Organism: Picea mariana; assembly: GCA_032191745.1. NCBI lineage: Eukaryota > Viridiplantae > Streptophyta > Pinopsida > Pinales > Pinaceae > Picea > Picea mariana. The sequence continues at coordinate 10,695 of JASDQU010271588.1, forward strand.
CTTAAGAGAAAGAAATAGGAAATTCCCACTCTCTTATGTTTCACTTTTCATCACAAGAGTGAATCAAAGTGAGTGAATCAATATGTTGTAGAAAGACACTCTCTTTCCAGTTTTCTCTCAAAATCCTAATCCTCAATTTCCAAGGGATAAACCTTAACCCTAGAACTATATGATGTTCGAGGAAACTTTACGCCTCAAGAGAGAGAGATAATACAATTACAAAACTTAAGAGAGGGTAAGAGAGAGTAAATGTGCACTCTCTTCACTCAATCACATCTCATCACAAGAGTGAATACGAGTGAATTGATATGTTGTAGAAAGATTCTCCTTTCGGTTTTCTCTCAAAACCATAATCTCGAATTTTTGTGGGATAAACCCTAACCCTAGAACTCCAAGAGTCTCCTAGGAACCCTAGCGTCTGAAGAGAGTGAATACAAGTACAAGTGAAGATTTAAGAGAGAGGAAGAAAGAGGAAATGCACACTCTCTAATCTTAGTTACATCTCATCACAAGAGTGAATACAAGTGATTAAATCAATATGTCGTAGAAATACTTATCTCCTTTTGGTTTTCTCTTAAAACCTTAATCTCCAATTTCCAAGGGATAAACTCTAATCCTTGAACTCCAAGATGCTCCAAGAAACTGTAGCATCTCAAGATAGAGAGAATACAAGTACAAGTCAATACTTAAGAGAGAGTAAGAAAGAGAAAATGCACAGTCTCTTCTCTTAATCAAATCTCATCATAAGAGTGAATATAAGTGAGTGAATCGATATGATCTAGATACACTCTCTCCTTTTGATTGTCTCTCAAAACATTAATGTCTATTTTTGAAAGAATAAAACCTAACCCTAGAACTCCAAGATGCTCCAAGAAGCCCTAGTGCCTCATGAGAGAGTAAGAGAAAGGAAATTCACACTCTATTCTCTTAGTCATGTCTCTTCACAAGAGTGAATCAATATGTTGTAGAAACACTCTCTCCTTTTAGTTTTTTCTCAAAACCCTAATGTCTAAGTTCGAAAGTATAAAACCTAACCCTAGAACTCCAAGATGCTCGAAGAAACCATAGAGCCTCATGAGGGAGAGAGAATACAAGTACAAGTGAAGACTTAAGAGAGAGAGTAAGAGAGGAAATATTAAATGTTTTCTCTTAAGGACGTCTCATCACAAAAGTGAATACAAGTTATTGGATCAATATGTTGTAGATAAACTCCCTTATTTTGGTTTCCTCTGAAAACCCGAATCTCCAATTTCAAAGGGATAAAACCTAACCCTATAACTCCAAGATGATCCAAGAAACCCTAGTGCCTCAAGAGAGCGATAGGTAATACAAGTACATAACTTAATAGAGTGTAAGAGGGAGGAAATGTGGATCCTATTCTCTTAGTCACATCTCATCACAAGAGTGAATAAAAGTGAGTGAATCGATATGTTGTAAAAGGACTCTCCTTACGGTTTTATATCAAAACCCTAATATCCAATTTGCATGGGATAAATCCTAACACTAGAACTTCAAGTTCCTCCAAGAAACCCTAGTTCCTCAAGAGAGAGAGAATACAAGCACAAGTGAAGAATTAATAGATATTAAGAGAGTGGAAATGTGTATTATCATCTCTCAGTCACAACTCATCACAAGAATGAATACAAGTGAGTGAATCAATATGTTGTAGCAAGACTCTCCTTTCAGTTTTCTCTGAAAACCCTAATCTCCAATTGCCAAGGGACAAACCCTAACCGTAGAACTATAAGATACTCCAAGAAACCCTAGTACCTCAAGAGTGAGAGAGAATACAAATAAAAGTGAAGGGATAAACATTTAATCTCTCAAAACTCTAATCTACAATTTTCATGGGATAAACACTAACCCTTGAACTCCAAGATGCTCCAAAAAACCCTAATGCCTAAAGAGAGAGAGAGAGAATACAAGTGAAGACCTAAGGGAGAGTAAGAAAGAGGAAATTCCCACTTTCTTCTCTTAGTCACATCTCATCACAAGAGGGAAAACAAATGAGTGAATCTATATGTTGTAGAATGTCCAATTTCCACGGGATAATCATAACCCTAGAACTCCAAGTTGCTCTGAGAAACCCCAACACATCAAGAGAGAGAGAGAGAAAACAAGTATAAGTGAAGACTTAAGAGAGAGGAAATGCGCACTCTCTTATATTACTCAAATATCAGCACAAGAGTGAATACAAATGAGTGATACAATATGTTGTATAAAGACTCTCTCCTTTTGGTTTTCTCTCAAAACCCTAATTTCCAATTCCCAAGGAATTGACCCTAACCCTAGAACTCCAAAATGCTCTAAGAAATCCTAGCATCGCAAGAGAGAGAGAGAGAGAAATCAAGTAAAAGTGAAGACTTCAGAGAGAGTAAGACAAGAAATGCATATTGTCTCTCAAGTCTTCACTTGTATACTTTCTCTCCCTTGTGACACTAGACTTTCTTGGAGCATCTTGGATTTCTAGGGTAAAGGTTTATCCCTTGGAAATAAGAGATTAGGGTTTCGAGAGAAAACTAGAAGGAAAGAGTCTTTCTACAACATATCGATTCACTCACTTGTATTTAGTCTTGTGATTAACTTGTAAAAAGACACTGCCCTTCCAGTTTTATCTCAAAACCCCAATCTCCAATTTTTGAGGGATAAACCCTAACCCTAGAACTCCATCATGCTCCTAGAAATCCTAGTGCCTCAAGAATGGGATAATACAAGTACAACTAAAGACTTAAAAAAGAGTAAGAAATAGGAAATTCACACTCTCTTCTCTTAGTCAGATCTAATCACAAGAGTGAATACAAGTGAGTGAATCTATGTGTTGTAAAAAGACTCCGTCCTTTTGGTTTTCTCTCAAAACCCTAATATCCAATTTCCAAGGGATAAAGCCTAACCCTAGAACTCTAAGTTCCTTGAAGAAACCCTAGCACCTCAAGAGAGAGAGTGTGAGTACATGTATAATTGAATAATTAAGAGAGAGTAAGAGAAAGGAAATACACATTATCTTCTTTTAGTCACATCTCATCACAAGAGCGAATACAAGTGAGTGAATCGATATGTTGTAGAAAGACATTCTCCTTTTGGTGCTCTCTCAAAACCCTAATCTCCAATTTCCAAGGGATAAACATAACCCTCGAACTGTAAGATGCTCCAGGAAATTCTAGTCCCTAAAGAATGAGAGAATACAAGTACAAGTGAAGACTTAAGAGATAATAAGATAGAGGAAATGCACACTCTCTTATCTTAGTCACATCTCATCACAATATTGAATACAAGTGAGTGAATCGATATGTTGTAGAAACAATCTCTTCTTCCGATTTTCTCACAAAACCCTAATCTCTAATTTCAAAGGGGTAAATCTTAACCATCGAACTCTAATATGCTCCAAGAGGCCCTTGTGCCTCAAGAGAGATAGAGAATACAAGAGGAAATGAAGACTTAAGAGAGAACAAGAGAGAGGAAATGTGCACTCTCTTTTGTTAGTCAAATTTCATTATAAGAGTGAATACAAGTGAGTGAATGGATATATTGTAGAAGACTCTTTCTGTCCAGTTTTTCCTCAAAACCCTAATCTCACATACCCAAGGGATAAACCCTAACACTGGAATTCAAAGATGCTACAAGAAAATATATCGCCTTAAGGGAGAGAGAGAGAGTCTACAAGTGAATACTTAAGAGAGAGTAAGAGAGGAATATTCAATCATGTGCTGAGATGTGACTAAGAGAAGAGAATGTGCATTTCTTCTCTCTTACTCTCTTTTATGCCTTCACTTGTACTTGTATTCTCTCTCTCTCTCTCAAAGCTAGTGTTTCTTGGAGCTAGGGTTCACTTGTATTCGCTCTTGTGATGAGATGTGACTAAGAAAAGAGAGTAGTCATTGTTGGATCATGTTGTCATTGATGCCAATGGTTTGATATATTGATGTCAAAGGATTGATTGACTGATGATTTATGTAATATAATATGTATTGTCCTTGATGAGAATGCATAGATGAAGATGGATCAATGAGTTGTCATTGATACGTGATGAAGATGGATCGATGTGGTTCCATTGGTATATGATGCATTGTTGGAAAAATGTATAGATGACTCATTATTGTCTTATCATGATTGATAAGGTGCACAAATGGATGAAATCCAAAGTGGTCCCTGTTATCCCCGATATCTAGGGATAACTAGGAGATCATGTCTCGAGGCCCACATGATCCCAGACATGGAGTACGAGAGCGGATCGACTTGAGCATGGCCCTTGAGGGCCCATCTTTTCTTCTTCTCAGCGAGACTTTTCCTGTTAGCAATACCAGCCTCCATCACTACCGGCCTGGGCTTGCATCAGAAAAGGCTCTTGCTCCATGAGGTAATTGGTCCGAGGTATCATGGTATGTGTCATATTTGATCATTATAACCTTCTTATGTATGCATTAGATCTCTTTCATTTCAGATAACTGCTTGAATCTTACACTAATCCACTTGACCATTGTTGGGGTAATTGATGGGGTAGCTTAGCAAGCTGGTATTCATGGGTTTTGGTTAGCCACCAAGAGGGGTTTGCAGAACCATCGTCTGCTCCCCTCATATTATCACTTTTACATC
>JASDQU010271589.1:5019-15353 GCA_032191745.1 Picea mariana
CCCGACTCCTTCTGAAATGACATCGTGCCTATACCTTGCGCCTTATAGCGCGCATCATCTCCCAACTCAATATGAAGATTCACACCTCCCTCCTGCAAGCTACTGAAGAACTCCATGCATCCAGTCATATGACAAGAAGCGCCACTATCCACATACCAAACACTTGTGATAGTTGAGCTCGACATACATGCAATGAGGCAGAAATCCTCCTCAAAGCTTTTGCAAAAATCCTCTACTCCTACAGAGGCTGCCATCTGTGGCTTACTCTTTTTCTTTTCCAGACATTGTGAGGCAAAGTGTCCAAACTTGTAACAGTAGAAACACTTGACTTAAGAGAAGTCAATGTTTTTCTTCTTTGCTCCTGCTCAACTCCCAGAGCCCTTCTTCTTAGACTTTCCCTTGCCTTTGCTTGCAAGAGCCAAAACCTCCTCATCCACAATCTAAGGTGATGTAGATGTAGTATGTACCACTCGCCTGACCAAGGCAAATCTCTTCTTGCACGAAATCATCCCATAAGCACTGCCAGTCAGGGAGCTTCTCCCGAGCTACAATTTCATGCACAACTGTGTCCCATGGCTTTGAAAAGCTATTCAGGGCTATACACACTAACTCAGAAGGTCTTTGAGCCAACTGCTACAAGCTCATCCCTGATCTGTGTAAGACGAGTGAGGTAGGGAACCACACCTTCGCCCTTTGCCATCATGGTACCTCGCATCCTTTCTTGAAGCACCATAATCTTGTTTTCATTCTTACTCTGATAGAGTCTACCCAAGGCAGTCCACATGTCTTTAGCAGACGTTTTCCCTAAAAGGTGTGGGATTATGTGATCCTTTACCCCATCAAGGATTATTCTCATAGCCTTCGCTTCACCCTTCTTCCAAGCTCCCAACAAAGTTGCATCCGTAGGAGTTGTTGCTTTATCATCAACATGTTCAAGGACATCATTGACATCCAAGATTCTGGTAACCCTCTCTTTCCGAGTGGGGAAGTTCTGAGTACCTTGAAATCTATCCTCAACTCTCAAAGTCATGGACATTTCTGAAAGTGTTTTTTTCCAAACCCTAACACTGCCTTACCCACTAATTATGTGCTTAGATTTGAAATCGATCTCCTTTAACCAACACGCTGATGTTGTTACTTCGACAGTCCTGCTCTGATACCATGTGAATTTACTAAAACCCAGCAAGATGAACCAAAAATCTTCAACAATTTATCACCCAGAAATTTACTTAACACATTTAAAAATTTCTGAAATTGTTATTTATCAGTTACAGCTAGGTTTCTTCCCAAAACTAAAATTGCAAAGCAGAAATAAACTGCAGAACAATGAAGAAGATAACATCATTCACGTCACATGAGGTACATCAATATTTTTGGGTAAAATAACCCCTGGAAAAACCCAATGTGGGAAAACCAGTTCTTTTGTTTGTGGACTTTATTATGCAATAGAAAATATAAAGATCTCTTACAAGACAAATCGATAGCTGAGAGAAACCTTGACGTTTTCCTCCTCAACACTTGTACGGCCCTCTCTCAATCCAACAAACCAAAATAACTCAAGAAGTACCCAGTCGTGGCCCTCTGCGCAGTGTGTACGACCCTCTGCATCACCCCTATGTCACCTTGTATGGCTCCCTCTCAGATTTGAAGCTCGGCCTCTACAAATGCCAAGAAAAACAAGTCGATTTCCTTGCTAGATGTCTCCTATGTCTTCTCTGCAATTCTCCAGCAAACCCTCAAGTGAATCTCTCCCTCTAGCTAATACTCGCCCTCTTTCAATGAAAGAATGCACCCAGCCACCAAGTCGATTTCCTTTATCTCCATGAGCAAGCAAAAACCCTATCTCCAAAGAGATCAAGGACCAAGATCAACCCTTACTTTCTCAATGAGATGGATGGCCAGAATTGAAAGACCATCGATTAATTTTTTTGTTAGATTTTGGTAGCTCGGAGGTACATCTACATTATTGTGCCTAGCCAGAAGTCCGAGCAAATGTCTCACTTAAGTATCTTTATAAAGTGTATTTATAAAGTGATTTTATAAAGTCAAGTTGTGCCTTTTAATATTTAATGGGTAAAAGCGACTTTATGAAAAGTGGGTCACTTAAGTGATTTAAGTGAACTCAACGGATGATTAAGTCGTGACCCTTGATCTCAAGGGAAGGTGAAGAGTCACTCAAGGGAGACCAAGGGTTAGAAGAGTTACTCATTTATGAGTAATAAAAGGAACACTAGAGGAGAGATAGGGTACACCTTTTGGGAGGAGAGGTTGACAGGAATGTGAAGAGTCACTCACATTCCAAAAGAATTCCAAGAGTGTTGAGTTGAAGGAGAAAGGAGGACAGCAAGAGAAGGGGCGCACTTTCCAAGAGGGAGAGAGGGCACGCACCCCAAGACAAGTACAACATTGAATGTTGCTTTGTACCACTGATAAAGGAGCAGTACAGTACAGATTTGAAGAGGGTCATATAGTTGTGAATGCACAGAAATCGAGGCTGCAGATGACACAGATTTCTAGGCACTGAGGTTGCTGAGTTTTTGGTCCTTAAGGGTGTTGTTACTATGTACGAATGCTGAGGAATTTCTGCTGATGTTGAAGAACGTACAGTTGAGACTATACTGTTGATTATTGGCACAGTTTTTGAGGTAGATTTCTGTTGTTGATAATGTGGGTTTTTAGCACAGAAATATGTGTTTGTGGGCACAGTTTGTAAGTTCAGCACTGTAATTAATGTTGTAGAAGACTACTGTTGTAAACTCAGAATTTCTCCTGTGAAGCTCAATAAAGAAGACWCTCTTGGACTGGTTTTCCCATGTTGGGTTTTCCAGAGGCATTGCCTAGAAATTTCATGTGTCAAATGTGGTGAATGTGTTGTTCATTTATATTTCCRCTGCTATATCTTCAGATTGCTTAGTCTCTTGTATTTCTACATAGTTACAGTGAATGCATGAGGTTCCATTGCTTTATTGTTGAATAACTATAGGAAGCTGAAATCTTATGCCTAARTGTTTGAGATCAGTTTTTAACATTATTTTCACTTTTAACTTTAGAAAAGTGCTCATTAAGTCAACATTAAAATATAACACATCTAATGTACTTTTTCCTAAGTAAAACTTTAGGAAAGAGATCAACCCATCGACTTGGCTTAGTTTCATTGTCCCCCACCATGCTAGGACGTCACACATGGAAGAAGACCTTCTAAGTTACACTTCTCAACAAGGTACACAAGAATTTAATGCCCAAAACAATTGTTCTTAAATCCAGAACAATGGTCTCCCATACCAAGGACAATGGCCCAATTTTACATAAAGGAAAATACCAAATACACTTACAAGGCACTGTTGAAACCCTCCTGGTTTCCATGTCCAAGTATGTTGTCCTGAAGCTGAGGGTTATGGCATCCCTTGCCACCTCAAACCCTCCTCTACCTCTACAACCTTTGTACAAGTTTGGATGAGTCCTTCCAACCTTATCCACTATCCTTAGCTGAGGTTCCTAGGCTGCAGCTGAGTCCTTCTAGCCCCTGGCCTGCTCCTCTCCTTGCTCACCAAAAGTGAGAACAAAAACTAGTCCTCTCAGCAAAACCAATTCAGCAAAATCCCGAGAAATATCCAACTTACAAATCTGTTGTAGACCACCTGTACATCTTGCCGATGTCAACCATACGGTTGTTCGTGTCAGCATGTATAGACCTGCTCCTACCCAGAAAATCTTGTCGTACGTCCCCGCACATACGTGACTATATCCACTGACACCTGCGTACATACGCAATTGTCTCCACTGCAACCCGTGTACATATGTGACTATCTCCATTGAGACCCGCGTACATGTACGGAAATACTGTACGGACACTTACATATGATCCGCGCGACATGTGCGACTTTTTTCCTTTTGCGGTTGTCCTCCACACGTGCGGCCTTCCTCAACTCCCATGTGTGATTTCCCTACCAAGAACAAAAAATAGAAGATCCATAACCCTAGACCAAATTTGCCAAAGTTGTAGAAATTCCCTTGTTGAAATCACCAAGCTCCTTGGCACAAGTGCAGACTCACTTATGCCAACTCCATTATGTCTTAATGTCACTCTAAGATTGTCACAATCTCTCCTCTCCTTTTATAGGAGTCTAATGTGAGTTTAGAAGCCCTTAGCTTACTCTAAGGAGCCCTCGACTAAACTCAACATTAAATTAGAATATTTTATTCTTCCTTGTGGGTGTGAAGCCCCTACACAAGCCCACAAAGCCCATCATCAAACCCATGAAGCCCCAACTCAAAATACAAGGGTGTTTTCACCGAAACGAAAGTGTAATCCGGTGCCAACAAAGATTCTCACATGCCCAACACCAAGGCCATGTGAGAATACTTGCCCGAAGCTACAAAACATCAACAATGAAAAGAAGAAAAACTCCATGATGGTTTCCTCGCTCGTTGTTGGGAAAATGAAAAAAAATAAACTGTAAAGCTAATCAATTGTTTGAGAGAGAAAAAAAAAGACAACATATATGGTAGAGTGTGACATTGTTGATGACAGTGATCATTTGGACAAGATTGGAATTTGAGATTGAGGATAATTTGTAGGATCCAACATTCCCAAAGATAGCATAGTCTCCAATGCAGATTTTATTGAATTGAGTTTGATTCTCAGTCTCCTAAGGAAAAGCCTCAAATTCAAAGCAACAGAATGACATCATACTCTTTGGCTTGTTGAATGAAGAGGTGCAGATGGCAGTGAAAGTGAAATAGACACATTTTACGTATATGCATCTACATAATGTTAGCTTTTGGGGTTACTCTAAAAGTGTTTACACCATGCTTGGGGATATTTCATGTGATGTAGAATGTATGGTGTGTTGACGAACCTTGGTTTTACCCTGATGGACATACACAATGGAGATAGCTTACTCATGGATTCCTATACCTTGACTTGATTCTTATGTGGTGCACATCCTTAGGAGGTTGGAGGCCTATGTGGCTTGGTGGCATTCTTCATGAAGCACGCACATGGAGGGCTTGGTTGTTTGCTTGGGAGGAGAACCCATTTGGAGGAGTGTTGGGCATCTAGGAGGAGGGTGTTAAACCCTAGGTATCATGGGGACAGTTAGTTTCTTACATGGAGGCTTGACCTTGACTTGAGGATGCTTGGGTTGATGGGTGTTCATTTAGGTATGGTGGACCCCAAGGTACACATGGTTTAGGCAATAGTGTTGAAGCATTGGAGGCCTTTGGAGTAGGAGCATTGGACCTTTCTTGTGAAACGCTCAAGTTTGGACTTGTTACAAATTATATTGTATGAGGTTCCATCTTGTGATTTTCATCACATTGATGTAGACATGATGTTGGTATTCTTGAGCATTGGACCAACTTGGGGGATACATCTTCATGGAGCCCCTTTCTCTTCATTGCATTTGATCACTTGATGGAGATCTTTGGTTGGGAGAGTGCCACTTCTCCTTCGTTGGATGGTGATCATGCTTTCTGCTTGGTGGTCTTTTCAGATGTGCTTGCCTTGTTGATCACCCCTTGGTTGCATCTTTGATGGATGTGGAGCATTCTATCTCATTATGGTCGTTTGGTATATATACTTATCTTGGATGTGGATCATGGTTCTAGGCCCCCAAGGGGTTAGATGATGGTGTTAGGACTCAAGAGGCAAATGTTTCCTAGTGACTTGGTGTGTTGATGTATAATGTCGGTGTCTCTAGGAGGGGTGTTCTACATGGTCCTTATATGTTGGATGTGTGATGGGGAACACATTTGATGGTTGGATGGGTTAGCCTTTTTGTTATGTCCCTTCTTCTTATGATGTTGCTATGGTGGGATGATTCATGTTGCCTTTGTGGGATTTTCCTAGGTGATTTAACTCTATAATGTCACATTTGTTAGACATCACCTAGGGGGAATGTGTTTCATGATGTTAGTACCCTCATTGATATGTTGTTCCTAAGTTTGAGTTAGAGAGGGGATATTACATAATGATTTGATGGTGATCTAACCCTTTCTTAAGGTTAGATGGTGATTTTGATTTAATAATCCATGTTACCCCCTCTCACCTAGGGGTAACTAGAGGAGATCATTCTTCATGATCTATATTGCAGACAGTGATCCCAAAGATGATGATCAACATTCTCCACAGACAGCAGCCCCTCAGATGCCTCCCCCTCATCATTGCTCAGCTCATTCACTTGATCAGCAGGTTCATCCAATGATGGTGGTCTAACACACATGAGGCACACTAGTCATTGTTTCATAAAAAGTGTTACAATTAATGCATTAGGCATTTAGGTGAGGATCATGGGTTGAAGTCAAATAATGGATCATAATGTCTAGAAGTCAGAGGAGGATTCGGGCATGAGATCATGGTGTTGGGTTCGCGCTCTAATTAACCATCCATAGCATCAAAGTAGCACCTAGACAAAAAAAATTGAGAGTTTTCTCCACAAGCTCTTAGCAAAATTTATAATGAGAGGATCTTCTCTTATATAGAGAAGAAAACCAATAACCTCCTCAATAGAATAGTAATAAAATCCTAGATCTGGCCTAGAAATCCAAAAAGAACCATTATCTCCTCAATTAACTAGGGAGATATGGTCAACAATACAATAAAATATGAAGTGGTTATGCCACATATACAAGAGTGTCCAAAAGAGGGAAGAAACGGTCAAAAGAACCCCAACTTTCCTCCTCAAACCAAGGTAACCACCTCAACAACCAAATCAATCCCTCAAAGAGAGGAAACAACCCACAAGTGTGGCACGTGGGAGCTCTCCAAGGTGGGCAGCTCTCTAAGATGCTCCAAGAACTGTGATGGTGAGTCGTCCAAGGCATAATGAACTACATAAAGCACGCTAGCGACCTCCTCCACACGCCTAGGCAAATAAAACAAATGCCCTAGGCAAGATCACAACTCTCGATGCAAGTGTTGCAATGCCTGAGGCAAGGTGCTCCTCAAAAGTGATGATAATTGTCTCCATATATGTGTCAAGAGGGGTGAACATCATGCGACACCTTCTAATATTTCAATGACCCTTTTAATTTTTATCCCTTCCTAACTTGACCATGGTGTGAACATCATCAACCTTAATTCCATGCGAAAACCTCTCACAAAAGATGCATTTCCTAGGACTTTAAGTTAGGTGATGTGATGAGTGTGGTACTAGGGAAAAAGGTGCTTTCATCAGTTAACCTTCATAGTAATGTAGAATGAGTGAAGAGGTCTTCCCCTTAGTTTTCAAGAGCTAGGGGTTATCATTTGATGTTCCACATGTGTGCCTCTAGAGGGAGCACTTAACATTGAGTTACCATTCCTTGAGCCTCTTTTTATTACTATCCCTTTTCTTTTATTTTTTTATTTGCTTGGTCCCTTCTTTCGTTCTGTCTTTTTTATTTGAGAATGGGACTTGGGGAAATTGGGATTTATAGCAAGGTGGCACAGTCATGCATACAATTTAACTTTAGCTGCTTCTACCTCAAGCAGTTTAGCTCTTTGTTTTCTTTTCTTTTTATTTAGGCCTTTTCATACATGGAATTTTATTTGGACCTTGCTATAATGATATATGATAAATCAATCAAGAAAGGGGAAAATGAAAATGGTGATGAAATGATAGGGAGTGAAAAATGGGTAGGGAAAATGACATGAAACACCTACCTAGGTCACTAGTAGTACAACTTGACTCATAAGGTAACACACTTATCTAGAGGTCAATTATGAACACACCATGGTACAACCTAGTAAGAGAACAATTTAGAGAGTTATGAACCATAATAGAATACACTGATAATTACCATGTCCCATGACCCACATTCAAAAGGCAACATCATCATGTGTGAGAGGAAAATCATAATATACAACACTGCCTGGTACAATCTCCACCAAAAATATATCATCATGAGGGTCGGCTGAGCAAATGCAAGGAACATCTATGGCAAATATCCAAGGATAACCATAGATCTCATCTGTGGAACTGCTGATTGTGATGAAAATCACAAGTGAAAAAAATTCTGTAGTTACCCCTACATGTCAGGGGATAACAGTCTTCAATGAATTCTAGAAAAGACACCTTAACATTATTGCATGTCTAAATTCTCATTCTTTGCCTGCACAAAGGTGTGATTCAAGTTTCAACCATAAGCATAAAGATCTCAATTTGTAGAGCATATATCCTATTGCTCTAATGAAACTGAAAAGAAGCCAATGAGTTAAATCCAAATGCTTCAGCTGCTCATATACACATAAACAACAAAGATTCTAATCTAAAATGTGATCACAATAAACAGAACTATGCAAATACAATGTCCACTGAAAACATTTCCAAGCATGTTCATTATAAATATGTTACTTACCAAATCTGTATGATGCAAGACTATTATATCTGCCCGTCTCAACGCAATCAAAGATTCTCTCAATGGCCCACGTGGTATCAACCTTCTATTGCCCCAAAGGGTTATACAGTTTACCATTACAATCTCCAAGTCCCTGGACAAGCTCCAATGCTATCCTTCAAAACACACTAGTCATTAGCATGTAAGAACAATAACACTTTCATATGTTAACACTCTACCACTTCTCTTTCTTTTCTTTCATATCTTTATAAGTTGTATTTGTACAGATGTGCATAATAGAAAGATACATAATGTAGTTTTCCAACATCTACAAAATAAAGAGACTAGCAGTTATCATATTGTGCTATTCAACCAAGTTATTCTGTTTGCAAACAACCACAAATCATAATCATGTCCAAAACTACTATGTAGAGCAAAGGAAATCAAGTAATAAGAGGACCAAGTGGAAGGATAGAATGAGCTGTGAGAGGAGACTTTGCTACAGTATGTTTTCTGCAGTCTAAACACGTCATTTTTTAAAGTTAAACAGTAGATTATTTCTCTTCCATTGGTTCTGGCAGTGATTAGACCTGTATAAGCAAGACCCTACTTTGATATGAGTTACTGCTTGTTTAAATTTCTATTAATTATCCTTCAGTCATTATGGTATTATAATCAGCTTCGGGTGATATAACATGATGACATTTCCTCTCTATTTGAATTTTGCATGCATTAGGGCTGCTTTGCATGGGATCCCAACTGACATACATATCCCCTGGAGCTTATTTTGAAACAGGGAGGCGGAAACGTTAAACAGATAATCTGGGAACACAGTTTTCAAAACAATAGTTTTCATTCAAAGTTGCTCCTGCAAGAAAAAGCACCAAGAATCTCTGCAATATTGCACGATAACTGAAACTAATAATTGTATTTAATAAATACCAGCATGGCCAGTTGGCACCAAATGCCCACGAAGCTTAAATAATCTAAAGAGAATTTAGATTTTTAGTTTCGATACTTTCATATAAGCAAATTCCACAGATTTGAATGTGTCTAAATATTCCTAAAACTTTCATATTGAAGTAGCCATTCTTTTACTCCAACTCTTCTCACGCATTTCAATTTATTCATTCATGTCCCATTGTCTTTTGTTTTCTGTTTAGTTCCACAAATTTGAAGACTATAATATTGACTATTTAGTTCCTGCACAATCCAGACAATAAGTCCTGTATAAGCTATGCATCACGTTCGGAGCTTGATGCAATTTCCCATAGGCCTATATTATTTCATTTCCTTATTTCATGTCTATTACCTCCCAAACCTGCACTTCAAGTGATAAAGCCCTTAAACACAAGTGCCAGAGGGGAACTCAAAGGGGCTACCCCTTGTCACCCCAATAGCTCCCTCTCTCACTTTAGGTCGGGTCTCCTCCAGCGTAAGGGAGGCTTCCGTAAGTAAATGTATGATATACTTTAGAGAAATAGATGATGGTAGGTTGTTAACACCAGTGTCAATCCAAGGGTTATGGAATCAAATAATACAAACAAAGAGGGCTTGAATCATGTGAAAGAAGATGTAGTCAAGCCATCAACGATGTGCCATGACTAATCCAAGTATATCGTTTAGATTATGAGAGTAAACAAAGGCCCTTGTACAAGATGCACCATCAACACTAAGAATATGTAGCCAATAGATAATGTGCAACCATAGAGTATTGAAGGAAGGACCATAACATGAGATTATAGAGAAAAGAATCATGAAAGACAACCTTCAAATGAATGGAAAACCCAGGCTACAAGTTATATCTTCAATAACAACCTGTTAACCCTTGGATTTTCACCCTTGAAAATCCTGAGGGTTAAGAGCTAGCATAGTCTACTTTGGCTGGCATTCAGAGATTTTCCCAAATTGAGCACTTGTGTGAGCCAGAGGTTGGTTCCCATCAAAGACAGGTACAGGACCAAGGCTGCTGGGAGCAGAATCGGGAAGCGGGAGCGGAAGCGTCAATTTTCAAA
>JASDQU010271594.1:0-15284 GCA_032191745.1 Picea mariana
CAACTCCGTAACACGATATGTAAACTGATCTATTGAATCAGAATCTTTCATTTGCAAGTTTTCAAATTCCCTTCTAAGTGCTTGGAGTTTGGCGATTTTTACCTTGCTAGTGCCTTGATAAGTTGTCTCTAGAATGTCCCATGCTTGCTTGGCTGTAGTGGCTGGTTTAATCCTTTCAACAACCGAATCGTCCAACGCTTATTATCTGCAAAGCTCTTTTACTCTTTTGCTTATTTTCATCAAGCTTTTTCTTTTCATCAACACTCAAAATAGACTCATCTTGTGGTTCAGTATAGCCATTCATTACTATATCTGTTAGCTCATATGAATCAAATGCTAATTTCATTCTGAATGCCCAATTATCATAATTTTTCCCAGAAAATGTTGAAATCATAAATTGCTAATACATTCCTAATGCCATTTCTTTAAAAAAAAAAATCAACCCTCAAAAAATATTCTTCCTTCCTAGCTATCTGATTTCTTTAAAAAAAATACTTTTTTTTTATTTTTTATCTTCTATCTGTAGTATGCAAAAGTATTACTTCTCATTTTATGCTCCCATTAACTGTGTAATAACCCAGAATTTTCACACTATCTCAAATTTTTACAATTTAAAAACACTTTTATGAGCAAAATAAAACCTGGTTCCACTTAATTGAGTCTTGATACAACCGTAGTTTTGAAAAGAAAATAATGGAGGCGTCTTCTTCTCAACTAATCCGCGTCTTGCAGCTCCTTATCGCAACAATTTATGGATTCCTCTCCTTGTGACAGGCCTCACTCACCGGAGCCTTCCTCTTGATAGCTGCGCCCTCTCTTGCGCGGGTTTCTCCTGCAGCGGACAGACTTCAGGCGCTTTCCACCTCTCTGCGCGGTCTCCTGGTCTCTTTACAAACTTTCTGCGGAAGCTTTAACTCCTCCAGCAACGGCTAGTCTCTCTGCCACGACTTTGCGCCTTGCTTCCTGGCAGCGGCTCCTTTGTGAATACAGAATTGCAGCTCAATGTACAGATTGTTAACACGCTTTTCAGCTTTCACGGCTCCTTGCTCTTTAGCTCACAGCAAGGCTCTCCAGCTATGATACCACTATGACTGGGCAGAGGCAAAGAAACAAAGTAATGCATAGAAAATAACGATTCTATTGCACACTTGCTGAATGGTTACATTGTGTTTGATTTTATAGAGAGAGGAAACTTCTGGAGCCTCCCGAAACAATCTAGAGTGTCCGCAGAATGTTCTGAAGTGTTCACAATAGACGGTGGAAAAACAGTAAGAGCGGTTGAATAGAAGGTTCAGTTCTAATGCTGGTAGGTAGAAATTAACATATGCCAACATCTTTTCAAGTTTCTTTTGAGTTTTTGTTTTGTAATACAACATGGATATTGGATTCTGCAGGGTGGTCCTTGGCAGTGTGAGTGACTATTGTGTCCACCATGTACAGTGCCCTGTTGTTGTCGTCAAGCCCAGAAGAACAAGGCTCATTGATTTTCATTAGCCTCATGCCATCTGTGTGCTCTGAATCATCTTATACTGGTTGGCCTTAATGCAAATATTACATGGAAACACACAGACTCCATCTAATTGAAATATTTCAAAACATGGATGGATTAGGGAACTTTAATAACATGGATGGAATTTCAATAGTTTTTTTTTTTTAACTAATTTGTCTGTTACCTGGGACTAATTTGGAACCAGTAACTTAACATCAAAAGTAACCTAACATCACAGGAATTGAGAATTTCAATAATTACTCATCTGTTGGTGATTTACATTACTTCTTTTAAACATTCAAAATATCCTCTATTTTGTACAGTTGTATAATAAGATTAGAATATGAAATGACTGGAACCAGAAAAATGGATTACCCTTACTGGAATATATATGGCCATTTTGTATAATTTGATATTTCATTTGAATTATCACCCTTGCATCTTATTGTGTCGAGAACAGCTCACTGGCATTCTATGAACTGAGATTATTTAGGTATTGTCAAATCACATGTATGAAGATTAAAAAAAACAAATCTAGTCTTTATGCAACATATCCATATCCCATTTTTTATTTAACAATTTGAAAATATATTAATCACAATTATTTTTTTTTATTTAACAATTTGAAAATATATTAATCACAATTATTTTGTATATTTTATATATTAAAATTGAAGAAAAGAATTTTACATACAAATTATTACCTTGAACACATACAAATTATTACTTTGAACACAGTTTTTGTTTTTGATGTAGATGATTCCCTAAACTAAGACATAGGTTTACTTTGCCCTTTTCATGTTCTGATGCCCTTTTCATGTTCTGATTTGTAAAATATATTTTAACAAATTATTATTATGAACACAGTTTTTGATGTAGATGATGCCCTAAACTAAGATATAGGTTTGCTTTGCCCTTTTCATGTTCTGATTTGTAAAATATATTTAATATTTTATTAACATATAGTGTAAATCCATAGGTTTACTTTGCCCCTTTTCCCTTTTTCATGTTCTGATTTGTAAAATATATTTTATTAATATATAGTGTAAAACATAAAATGGTAATTCACATCAATTCACATTAGATTAATCATTTCATTAAAGATCTTTTAAATCTTTAAATTGTGAACAACATCGAGTGTGAATCATTGTGTGAGAAAACTTTTGAATATTCCTTACATTTAGTAATGTTAGTGGGGAGAACCCATCATTTTACCCTACAAATTTTAATCATTTGATTTGATGGGATATGGGAGAAGATAAAATTAGTTGATCATTTGAGGGTAAATGAAAAGAATAAAGTTTGTTGAATAATTTGTGAATACTTTTTGAATTAGATTAAAAATATTAATAAAATATGATGTCTTAAAAGTTAATATTAAATATTTTAATATTAATAGAAAATTTTGTAATTTTTTTTCATCATATAATAAGATTTGAGAAGAAGATAAAGTTTGTTGATCCTTCAAAGAGATATGAAAACACATAAAAAAAATTAAATGACTTTTTTATTTTGTTTTAATTACTTTAAAAACATTAATAAAATATGATTTTAAGAAAATTAATATAATTATAATGTTGGAAATATTAAAATTAAATATTAAAGAGAGTTTTATTATTGTATAACATTTTGATATAAAAAATTAAATAAAATATTAATATTTATGATTAATTTAAATGAGTTAATGTTTTCCTTCAACAAATAGTATGATGAAAAATATAATACATATATGTTGGTATAATGAAATTCTACATAGGATACAAAAAAATTTAACACAATATATAAGTGAGGCACAATTTACAATGTGTGTTTGAGTGATGGTAGAAGCTAGATGAAAACTCAACTATTGATTTCACAATCTGATCACTCAAATATGACCTGGTTTAAGGATGGCCAAAAAAGTTATGGGGAGGCATGGATTTTAATGCAACTCTATGCAATTGTGAGATTTGTATCTTAAAACTAAGATCAATTATTAAATTGGCAAAGTTTCATTGAATTAAGTTTTTGATTCTTTTTATTGACTCATAATTCTCATTATGATTGGACTTATTAGGCATAATGTCTTTGATGATCCATCCACTAAATAAAGTTTATTTGAATATAATAAATATGCATAGTCTTATATCTCATGGTTTAATGGTTAATGATTTTGATTTTATATTACATTTATTCATGATTTGATTAAATGATTGATATTCCATCACTTGTTTGGTATATTGTGTAAATTTAATTACAAGTTTAAGAGAGTAGTTTAAACCATTACACAAAAGACATAATGCATTTTTATTTACCATATTTTTGTTATTTAGCATTCTTTATATTAGAAGAAGAGTCTAATCATATGGCAAACTTCTCTACATTAACCAAAATTGATAACATAAAATGTTGAAGTTCAAAATCGTATATAATTCTTAAAAATATTGTGACATCATATGTAGAGTTCATTTAAATATCCTTACATTTTTTAATCCTTGTAAATTTTATTACTTAGAATTAAATCCAATTTTATCTCCACCAAAATGCCTTTTGGATCTTTACTAATTTATGAGTTTTCGTAAAGTTAAACAACAATTTATCAATTTTCATTATATTAAAGTTTATATTGGCCAAAATATATCTACATGAGTATAATTTTTCCTATTTATTTGTTTTTTAATTATTTTAATTCAATGAAATGTAAAGGAAACTATTTTTAATTTAAAATGTTTAAATTTATCTTTGCTTATAAAAATAGTTTTTAAATAATTTTATAAAATGTTACTATTATTTTAAAAATATTAAATTATTTCAAAATAATAGATATCCCATAAGTTAGAAGAATAATGAATATTAGATGGAGTTTCCTTTTTTTTTATAATTTTTCAAGTAGTAAATTTAACAAGAATTTGAGTAATTTGAGTATTTATGATAATTTTATGAATAAAAAATATATATAATATATATTTAAAATTTTGAAAAAAATTCAATCAGCTTAAAATCTTTAAAATAATGTTTTTTTGACTATTTTAAATAAAAACATATTTAATTTGATGAAAACACACTTTGTTCCTTAAATGTGATTGAATTAGATGTTGGTTTGAAAGTAGTTTGAGAAGCAATTCCAATTTACTAGTTGTTGTTTGCATGGATACAAAAAGGAGTGAACTAGAAAGGATATGGTGTTTATGTTATAGTTTCATTTGGTCAAGAGAACTAGGAAAAAATAGATTTTTTTTGGAAAAAACTAGCAATACCAAAAGATCAAAGAGGGTGGTACTTAAAGAATATCTTCCTTTTCTCTAAGGAATTAGCTGCAAAGAATGTATGGTGAATAATTCAATGTTCTAGGCTATGGGATCAAGTCATCAGGGACAAGTATATAGTTCCAAATACAATAAATGAATGGGTAAGAAATCATGTTAAGAGAATCCAAAATGCCTTGATTATATTGAAAGAGATCATTACAATTTTTTCACTAGTTGGGAATTGGCTAGTGTGACATGTAGGAAAGGGAGACAGTGTCTAAATTGGGCTAGAACCATGGATCAAAAGTAGGGGCTTCCATAGGTTACCTCCACAATTTATTCATGACCTAAGAGACAATGTTTTTTAAACACTCAAGCAGATTGTTAGATAGGATAGGGAAAATACATGGAAGCAATATTGGCTATCATGGACAAAGATCGGTCTAAGGGAGGAGGATGCAATTACTTGGAAAAGGTACACTGAAAACTTAAAATATTGTTATGTTAGACTAAGATATGACGAGGATCATATTATCGGGTCATTGAATCCAACTAGGGACTATGTGCCAAACATTGGATATAAATCTTTAGTTGTTGTAGGAAAAGAGAATCTCTAGGTCTAGTGGTGAAAACAAGTTTGGAAATTTAAGTGTTGAGCAAAATCCAAAATTATTCATGTAGCTTCTTTTGAATAAAAAATCTTTAACATGGGATATTTTCCAAAAGAGAAATTTATTAGGACCTGGATAGTGTTGCCTTTTCAAGCAAGAAGAAGAAACAAACTCATACCTAGTTAAGTTGGAAATTTGCAAAGTAGGTTTGGAATAAGATAGAAGAAATGACATGATTGAAAAATCCTTGGGATGGGAACTCTATAGAGGAGGATCTCAAAGCATGGTGCACTAATAGGGAAACTAGAAGGAGATCTCTCTTTGACACTTTTTTAGGGAGTATGGTTAGCCAGGAACTCAAAATTGTTTGAAGATATTGATACTTTACCTCTAAAATTTGATCTCCATAGCTTAAATATATTATCTTCATTTTCTTAATTTCAAGAAAAACATAGCATAAGATAGGTAACTAAAGAAGTAATTAAGAAATATTTTTCATGGGCATTCTTTGATGGTTCTTTTAAGGGAACTCTCCCAGGGGTGGGGTAGGAGAGATCCTACATCTTACTATGTTCCATAGTATATCTTTCAAAGGTGGAGTTGGCAAAGCATAAAATAACTTTTGTGAATTAATTACGCTCAAATTGGTTTTGATGTTTTCTCGAGAACATAGAATAACACATATAAAAATATTTGGGGATTCCCTAATTGTAATTCAATGGATGAAACAAAAGTAAGTCCTGAGAAATTAGGAAATCATAGGTATCAGAGCGTATGGTCATTAGTTGATAGTTGTTGACGAGGAAAAGGAAGCAATTCATTGTTGGTCATTGTCGAGGAGAAGGAAGCAAAGTCAAAGGTCAACTTATGTCCACGAGTAAGGAATATGTGAGTAAGGGAAAGTCCTCTCTGTGAGTAAGGAAGACCGAATTTTGTCTGGGAACAAGGGGAGAGTCTTGTCTACGAGTAAGGAAGATCGAGTTATGTCTGTGCAAAAGGGGAGATTCTTGTTCATGAGTAAGGAAAATTGTATTGTCCATGCATAGAAGAAGAATCTGCATTGGTTCATGAGCAGTGAAGGCATAAGACCGATTTTGGAGGTAGAGACGACTACAAACCCTTGTGGAGGGAGCTTACTCAAAAACCCTCTGAAGGGTGGACCATTTTGGTGGAAGCATTGACAGATTTGGTGGAGTGCACATATTTGGTGGAAGAGTCAATGAATTTAGAGGTACATTTTTTTATAAAAAAAAAAATCAAAAGTTTGATTTGGAAATATATTTGGAAAATTCTATCCATTTAAAAAAAAATCTATATATATGGGACATGAGTTGCGCAATGTTTTACTAGTCAAAGAATTAAATTGATTAGTGTTGAAAGTTTTTGTATTTATTCCAATGGCGAAAGTCTCAAATGCTAACTTGAAGGTCGAGAAATTTAATGGGAAAAAAATTGAGTTGTGGAAGATTAATATGCAGGATCTATTGGTGCAACAGGGTTTTCATAAGGTATTGGCAGGAAAGACAAATAAATTGGTGGGTACGATAGACAATCATTGGGAATATTTTGATGCAAGAGCTCTTAGTACTATTCGGTTATGTATGGAAAATGATCTTCTGTTCAATATCATTGGAGAATAAACAATAGTAAGTTTATGGAGCAGAATGGAAGGCCTTTACATGATGAAATCCTTGACTAACTGAATCTACTTGAAGAGGAAATTGTACAGTCTATGCATGAAATAAGGTACCAAGATCGTTGAACATTTGAATGTATTTAACACTCTTATATGTGAGTTAACTAGTATGGATGTAAAAATCGATGAGAAAGATAAGATGGTTACATTATTGTGTTTATTTTCTAAATATTGGGATCACCTAGTCACTTCCATTATCTTTAATACAACCGATACTCTTGACTATGATTTTTTTGTGGGAGCATTATTGTTTGAGGAGGTGCAGAGGAAATCCAATATAGAAACCTTCACACCATAAGCAATAGTGGCTAGGGTTCAATCCAGAGAAAAAGGGGAGCATTCGAGAGGTACATCAATATCTAAGTCAAAAGGATTGAAGGGTAATCTAAAATGTTGGTACTATAATAAATCAGGACTTCTCAAGAAATATTGTTTGAAGAGGAAAGAATCCAAGGATGACTCCAAAAAGGAAGCAAGTCCGGTTGAATCAAGTTCAAGTATGGTTGATGAAATTTTATCAATTTGTAATGTTTCACAATATCATGAAGATTGGTTGTTACATTCTTGTTCTTCACATCACTTGTGTCCACATAGGATTTGGTTTTCATCGTACATAGTTATTGATGGTGGTGTTGTTCTTATGGAAAACAATGTTTCTTGTACTATTGTTAGGGTTGGGAACATAAATATTGAGATGTTTGATGGCATTGTAAGGTTTTTAATAGATGTAAGACATATACATAAAACAAATAAATAATTTAATTTCTTTGGGAGTTTATGATTCTGGAGGTTACAAATTTACAAGTCAAGGAGGAGCATCGAAGGTGTCCAAGGGAATTTTGGTGGTTTTGAAAGCTACAGACACTGGAAAAATTTAAAAGTTGGATGAAAGTAATCAAATAAATGAAGGATCAGTGGTATCAGAGGAGAAAAATTATTATACCCATTTATAGCATCAACAACTGGGTCATATGCAAAAGAAAGGGATACATCCACTCATTAACTACAAATTACTTCCAAATTTAAAACATTTGAATTTAAATTTCTTCTAGTAGTGTATATATAAGTTTAAAGCGGGAATTCATATAAGTAAAGATATTTTAGATTATATCCATTCATATGTTTGGGGCATAGATAATTTTAGGGGCAAAATTTCGTAGATGGGCAAAATTTTAGGGTTCCAATTTTTGAAGGGGCGATTTTTCATTCACTTAGTGTTTAAAAAAATCAGAATATTTATCCCATATAATAAAATAAAATATAGATATGGAAACTTATTCTTCCCCTGAAAAACAATAAGAAAATCAGTGGAAAGAGAGTTTGCCCTCCCGATTTCATGAACAAATTGTCAATTTGCCCTGTTTTTTTTAGAATCTCGATTTTTGGTAAATGCATCGCCCATATTTTCTAAACCAGGGCATGTTTGGAGTTACTTCACCTGCATATCCTCTCCAATGAAGCTTTTTGAAACTGATTTTTCCCACAAATTTCATAGATTTTTTAGAGGGAACGATTTTTTCCCAATTCCCATCGATTTTGGGTTCCCCAACTTCCCCTGCATTTCCAATGTTGTTCCATAATCCATGGGCCATGTATTTACTTCTATGTTTTATGGGAACAAGTAATGAGGATTTATAAATTATGGAGAAGAGGATTGACGATGGTTCAAAAATGCATGTTCTCAATTTTCAAATCTGATTCTACATTCATTACTCAACTTTCGTCGAATTCTTGATCAAGATTGTAGAGGGACAAAAACACACACGCTTTTGTAGCTGTTAGATTCTTACAAAATTTCAAAGTACATTTGTGATCTATTCCTGACTCCTAAGTTCACAATTCTTGTTACTTAGAGATGCTCGAGCTCTGTCGTGTTCTTCAAATCAGTCACAGGATACCAGGTAAAAACACCTCTCTAAGTGGGTCATCCCAAAATAACTTCAATCTTGAAGTTATTTTATTTTATTCACATTTCGAACAAATTCCTTTGTTAGAAAATCATAGCTACTATCTACTTTTCAACATTTGAGAATTAGTCTTTAGGAATATGAGACTTATTAATATTTATTTGTTTTGGCCCTTTGCTTAAGACTCTAAGCTACTAGATTTTAAAACTTTTTAGAACATGGTATCATACGGTATGGTAATTTAATAGTCCACAAGAGAGGCTCATTCAATGCATGGGATTAATAGCCTCGATTTCTGTTTGTATTGCAATGATTGCATTTTGTTGGTTATACATGCAGTCCTTATCTTATCTTGGGTTCAACCATGCGACCTCAGACCTGATGGAAACCAAACCCCATTGGGACCACTTCAACCACAACATAATATGATACTTAAAATTGTTTCATGTCTTGGTTTTCTTTTGCTCAGAAATCTAAATCATTGCTTTTAAAATTTGAACATGCTACATGTAGTTCTTTTTCAAGTCTTTGACTTCTTTTACATGAAAATCTGAGTTGATGCTTGATTTTAAAAATTTTGAGTACTTTTTCTCAATCAATAGTCCAGATCTTGCTCAATACTTAACAAGCTTTAGTTTTCTTAGAACTCCAAGTTGTCTTCTATGCTTAGATTTCCTTAGCATTGATATTGAAGACTAGTTTTAGGCATTAGTATGTTACTTCAAAGGTTGGTAGAATTTGTATTTTTTTGTTTCAATCGGCCTTTAGGTTAAGTTTAATTTCTATTTTTATGCAAAGTTTTCTTAGGGCTACAAATTCTCTATTTTGTGCACATTAATTTGTTTTACTCGTGTTTCTGCCATCCAGTTGTACCCTCTTTCAACATGGAAAATTATCTTCATAATTTGATATGGTTCTTGTAACAACCTCTACCTCTCAATTTCCTCCACTTTGTTTCTCTTTATGTCTAACTGTTCCAATATTTCATCTTTGGATACCATTCTTTCATTTTTATCACAAGGTTTTGGAAAACCCTGACTCATTAAAGTTTGACTCCTCTAGTTTGGTAGACTTCTTTTGGATGATCTCATTGTACCTAAAATGACATTCTTTGTTCCCTCAAATATATAAATTTTAATGGCACTTAAGAGTATGAGTATACAATTCATAGAAACCATAAAGTGTTAGTGAGACAGCTTCCCTCGAGAGGCTTCTCTTTTTAGGTATGGCCTGTAGCCTCTACTCTCTACTGGATTTTGGATGAAATGTTTTGGAATCACTCACACCCAGAACCATATGCAGTAAACAACAATCAACAAATGGATTTGAGCTACAATCAGAAAATTGGTTTGAGTTGAATCTAGAAGTGGGCCACATCTCCCATCAGTTGTTACATAGAAGAGGTAACAAATAGGATTTGAGGGTCTTAAAATTGGTTGTAGGAACGAGAATGGGAATGGTGGGAATCGTTTCAACGTTTTCGGGTACCCATGTGACCATCACTATTGGTAATATATGGTGTGGATTGAGTATATCCCTAGCTGAGTATGCCTTTGGGGATGTCTAAACCATGCCTATGTTGGCATGAGCTATATATTAATAGTAAGGAGGAACAATCATTGCCAGTCTTTTCTATTTCAATATATTAGAGACCACATCATGGAAAAATACAATTCCGAGTCCATGCTTCTGAATAGGAGTTTGGTATAAAGAATTTACGAAAAGCTTGAGGAATATTTGATCCCTTGTCTTGGTATTCCATAGTAGAGAACGAAAAGGGAAGGAAAGTATGGAGGAGATGATTACCATATCCATTGCCAACAAGTTATTGAAAGGGTTTACTTTGAAGTTTGAGTAAATTGATTGTCTTGTTCTACATATGTTCAAAGGGTCCCTAGTGTTAGCCTTTGCTTACCTAACTGCAAGAAATTTACATAGCTCAAATCCAAAAGAAATGTTCCCTTGTCTTTGATGGAGTGGCTAAGGGGAATCAAAACCTAGCTGGGTCTGGTGGATTAATTTATGTTCCTGGAGGAATGATGCTAAAAATATTTGGTGTTGGCATGTGCTCCATGAATTTCTGGAATCATTTATGTGCACTATGGAAACCCAGATTTCAAGGAGGTGTTTAGCCTGTCTGTCTCCCAAGAAACTCAAATTCTCTGCACCTTCCAATCTATCTAGGCTCCACTTGCCCTGGTAGCTGAGCCTCCTTGGAATGTGTAAAAGATATTCCCAAGCAACTCCTTCCTGGACCATTCAACAAGCAAAGAAGACAACACACTCCTAGAGCAAATTATCAATGTTGGAAGTAGGGACATTAGAAATTTTGTGTAAATACGAAGTTGTGGGTTGTGCTTTTTGAATTGAGCTTTGATCTTAGTTCATCCTTGTCTAGATAACAAATATCTAGTTCTATGCATTGCATTTCGATGCTCCAAATAAAATAAGAACTAATAGAAAATACAAAATCTAGTAACTCTTTCTACATCATATTTTGAAAGCCTTCCAGAGAAGTCTAGTCAGTCTAAAGGAGGCTACAACTCTCTCAAAGGAACAAGACTTATGGACTTTGAAAATGGTCCTTTTTGGTCTAAGAGATTCATTTTATCATCTCCATCCCATACCTTTCAAAAAATGAAGAAAACGATGACTTGGTCCCATAAGAAGAATGGGAATAAAATATTCAATGCTAGGAGTAATGACAGTGAAAATTTTGTGCAAATAGGAAAGGTGAGTGCTGGGGTTTTTTCCTTATAAAGCTCTGATCTTAGATTAGTCTTGTCTAGATAAGAAATATTTATAATAATAATAATACTCTAATTTAAGGCGACCACCTATTTAGATGTCAAATTGACGTACAAGACCCCTTTGTTTGTGGGACAAAGGACCCTGTCCACACAACGATTTGACTTCTTATTCTACATAGGTGCAAATACCCTATCTAGTTTGGGAGTCAAATCTTTGACCTCCAAGGAGGAAACACAAGTTCTTAACCGTAAGGCCCATTAGCTTTGAGAAGGCTATTTTTGTACTCTATGTTTGAACTAAGATTTGATGAAAAGTGTAGAATGAAATATCTCTCTTTTCATCATAGTTTGGAAGCCTTTTACAAGAGTTTGGTTGGTCTAATGAATACTCTAATTCTCCCAAAACAATCATACTTCTGGCATCCATGTAATTATTGATTCAGTATTCGATAAAAAATGTTTATGTTTACAAAAAAAGACTACAGCATGGGAGTGGAAAAACGTTTTAAGGGGCCAAAAGTCAGAAACTAAGGGTAGATCAAGCAAGTTGGTCGCATTACTCAGAGCATGTTAGATGGCAAAAAGGAAGTTACTTGACAATTTTCAAGAAATATACTTGACAAATCTTCAATCCAAGATTCTATTTATATTGACCATATAAACATATTTTAATCATATTGTTCATCCACTTTGTAATCCTAACACTTTGTTAGTTGTATAAAGCTGCCAGTTCCTAAAACCATTAGTTTAAACAAGCCTGCATAAAAAACTAGTACAATGTTAGACGGTAAAATGTCTTGCAAAGGTAATTTGAAGGGAGATGAATCAAAGGAGGTCCAACTTTTAAACATATATTCAAAGGGTGTTCTAGAATCCTTGGAGTATCACAAGGAAAATTCATTGATTTGTAAATTTAATGGACTCTGGACAGCCTTAGAGGAGCTCTTATTTTCCCATTGAAGAGGCCAATTACAGTTTTTCTTGGTTTAATTGTTGTGTTTTAACACTTACGTTCATACATAATGATTTTTATGACATTAGCCATGTGTGACTTGTGTTTGCCAACAATATTATTTTTATGTACAAAGATACAATGAAGTGGGTAAGGAAGTAAACGATCACTTGAATGGATGATGTTACATGTAGCACCCATTGAGGCCAAGTGATATCATGACATAAACAGTTAATAGTGTTTCAAGAGTATGGAACACCGAATGCAATAAGACAATTTACATGGTTGCAATTGTGAAATTCAGTGAAGTCACAAAGGTGTCACAATAGGCCCCAACTAAAGCATTGTCGTATAGCAATTCCAGTGATGAACCATAAGGAGCACCTGTTACACAAGGTGGTGCTCAGAGTATAGTCCATAATTGTTACAATAAAGCCTGTTACACAAGGTAGTGATAGAAGTGTAGTCCATCATTGTTACAATACAATGTATCTACATTGTTCTAAGACCACCCACCTTGATGCTCCCATATAATTTTATCATTAGATACAATACAAGGAACTGGGACAAGATTCTAACCTTCATATGGAATAAAAATAGTGTTTGTGCTAGAAAGCATGTATATGATCCCAACAAAATTTTGAAATCTTTGTTCCATGGGAATGGTGGATTGATTAGCTAGTTTGCATCCCAAACTAGTTTATAAAGTGTTTAATAGAAATTGTAAATAATAATAGATGCTAACAAAACAATGGGAAGTGATTCCCAAGTTTCTTAGGAGAAAATATAAGCCTCTAACATAATGCTCGAAAGCTAGTAAAATAGTAAAAATCCATAATAGTAAGAACCACACTGGTGCAATCCTAATTTTCAGTTACAAGCCATAATTTTCCCTTGCCACTTACAACTTCAAGCCTCTAAACATTTCAAATAATTATAGATTCATTTTACTCCCAAAATCAGACTTTATTCATTGCATAGGTTCATGGAAGCTTAATATCATTAGTGATAAAAAATATGATAGAGGAAGAATCTCAGTTTCTTAGTGTAGGTCTTTGAGTATGAACCTATAACTTAGACCCTGAAGGCTGATGGTGGCCTTAATATTATTATTGTTCCAAATTACACAAAAACATCTTATTGCAATTATACATGTTGTGCCATGAAAATCAAGCATGAATAGTTTGCTTAGCAATAAGGCCTGGCTCATCAGAGAAATTCCTAAGCAAATTATGGATTGTGTTTGGATATTAGTTTAGTTTGAAAATGTGAAATACAATGATACATTGGCAACACTTCCTTTAAGCTTATCTTCCAATAGTGACTTCAATGATTCAAATTCCAATATATTTGTAAATACTAAGCTCTACAAGTATTGTAAAAAAGGATTTGGTTGAAAAGATGCATACTTTGGTAAAATTAAAGATTTTCTTCTTCTTGACAAGGCCCATTTATCCAGGAGCACACTCAAAGCTTTTTGTTGCTTTGCTTCTCTGTTGAAACCAAAAAACAAAGTCCTTAAGTTTACAGCACTGGGTTGAATACCGATTTCCATCATTTCATATAGTAGTTCCAGTGCCATTTTTTATTTACCATCCCTACAAAGACAATGAATTAATGTAGAGTAAGTTTCAAAATCAGGAGGAGGCCCTTTCTCCTTCATGATATTGAAAGTATTCCAAGCATTAGAAGTTAATCCCTCATTCATATACCCTCTAATTAATGATGTATGTGTAACAATAGTTGTCTCACAACCGACATTTTTAATTTCCTCAACAAACCATAACACTTGTCTTGATTTATTTTCCCTAAAGAAATGAATAATCAGAGCAGTATAGATATGAACAGTAGGTAAATAACCTGCATCTCTCATACTTTCCAACATTTATAAAGCCTTACTTGACCTTCCCTTAACAATCCAGGGAGAAGGCTACCATACACATATTCATCAATGACACATCCCCAATTTTTCATTGCATTCCCCAACTCTAGGGCCTCTGACATTTTTCCTACCCTGAAAAAATTAATAACTTAATTCTCCAAGAAATTTTTATAAGAAAATAAAAATGAAGCATTCTCAAAATCCATGAATTTTGAGAAGCTCATAATAAATAAGCATACCTCCACAATCTTTGTTGATGTTGAATATTGACATGAAACATCCAAGCATTGTGACTTTTTAATTTCTAGAGATTTGGTTTGTCTCAAACTCCAAAAATATAATTTGAATTCCATTTGATTTTATTAATATGCATGTTTCGGCGATTGAGACTCCCAATGTTCATATTATATCCTTATTTGGCATGCCAATTATTACTTTTCTTGACACATGCTTAACCTTACAGTTATTCTTTACATCATTACTTGCAGGTTCTTAAATGGGGTAATAACAATGAGATCTCATATCAAGTGCAAGATACCAGATATAATAAATATGCAGAATAGAAATAAAATGCTAGAAATGGCAGAATAAGAGTAATATAACCAGCATAATCTCCACAATAACACAAAAATGATATAAGAATAACAACAGAAATAACACTTTGATTCAGAAAGCAATGTTCACGGGCCTCTTCGAGGGGGCAACCTCTAGTCGAGCAACGCTCTGTTACAATAATATTCAAGCTAGGGTTTTCATACCCTCGATCCTTA